>BGNK01000911.1:174383-189194 GCA_003297005.1 Symbiodinium sp. clade A Y106
TCCCTCTCCCTCTCTCTCTCTCTCTCTCTCTCTCTCTCTCTCTCTCTCTTCTTCTCCCAGGCTTAAGGGGCTAGTCAGGCCCCCCGGGCACCAAGGCCCGCCCGTATGTTACGGGCTTTTAGAGGGGAGTGAATCTCTCTCTCTCTCGAAGGCGAAAAGCGTGTCCAAGCCTAGACCGCCTGTCAGCAGCCCTATCAAGCAAGCGGGCTCCTTACTAGGTTCATTACCTTGGGAACACTAGCTACCTCCTCGTTGGGATCTGTTCTGGGAGATTGGTTGTAGGGTACGAAATAAGCTGGTATGACGATTCCAACGCATAAAGGAGAATGGCAAGGGTGATTTGCGAGTGGACCAAGAGCTTACGTTTATAGGAAATTTGAGAGTGACGTTAAAACGCATCCAAGGCCTCAAAACGTTTGAACTTTCGTGAATATCTGTGCTGAACATCTCGGTCTGCCCCGCTGTAGGCTCGAAGATAAGCGGCCAAATAATTGGCTGCATCTCCGCAGGTTCTATGGTTTCGAGGGGGGGAATATCGTTACAATGTAGAGGGGGAGTAGAGATAAGCCCAATGGGTCCATTGGGATCAACGGCCACAATAACTAGCACTTTTCAATGTTCAGACGTAGCCCTCTGAGGGTGGCTAGGTACTGTAAGAGATGGAGACGGCGATTCATAGCCCGGGCTGTTCTTGTGAGCAAAAGAGTGTCGTCAGCGTACTCCAAGTCTGCGATAGGAAAGCCGAGTGAACAGAGGGGAGAGAATGAAAGAGAGTGCGACATTGAGATTACAGATTCAGATTATCGAAGAAAACGGAACAAACAATAATACTGCGGACACCCCTGTCGATGCCATGTTATATTGTGTGAAATTACATACTGTGCTATATTGTATCATATTACTGAACCCTGAACCCTAAACGGCCTAAAACCGAAATCCGAAACCCCCCTAACCCTAAATCTTCGGAGTTCAGGGCTTCAGGATCTTTCAGAATGCTTTTTGGAAGGGTCCTTGCGAGGGCATCAGGGTTTGCTTGGATGATAACGATATGTTTAAGGGCTTCAGATCTTTTAGGGTGGTTTTAGAAGGGTTTAATGGCTTAACCTCATAGGGTTCCAGGAGACTCGATTTAAGGTTGATGGGGGAATTGATGCACTGAAGCTCTGCGAATACCAGCGTGCCTACAAAAGGTGGTTTTGTTGGGGAGGCATATTAAAATATGGCAGAGGGGCAGTACAGGGATGTCAGTACTGAGTATCCAGACCTCTATTCAGACCTCTATATTGAAGCAGCTTGTGCCACCGTCGATGTCTCTGCTGCCCCGAAACCTTGCTGCATAAGCCAGACTCCCTACTACTAAGAGTAGGTAGTATCGCTGTAATGATAGTAATAGCAGTTACCACTGCCACACTAGTACTATTGCCAGCAAAGGAAAATGGAGCCTGGCTTTGCATGAAGACCCTGGATTCGTCGTCGGACGTAGGATTTCGTTTGAGGATCTTAGGCTGAGTGCCTTCTGGGTTTCAAGCCCAGGATGGAGGGTTTACGGTGTGATTAGGGTGGCGACTTCGCGAATTTAGGAAATCTAGGCCGCTGGGCCTGGCGACTGGCATTGCTCTGCTTGCTGCCTTTTCGCCCCTTCCGTGCAACCCGGCCGTGCTCATCAGGCAAGCGCAGGAAGTCCTGACACTCGCTGCACGGTTTCTGTTGTGTTTGGGTTTGGGGGACGGGAAAGGAGCAGACCGCCCGCCTGATCTTAATGCTACTCCCAGTACCACAGCCTAGAGCCTAGGGGCCACGCAAAAGAATCAATCGAGGGGAGGATCGGGGGAGGTGGGCTACCATCGAGAAATTGTGCAATGACCTCGGGATTTCACATTGAGGGGCAGGGTCGACTGATAATGTGGTGAAACTGGCCTATGGTAGCAAACACGCACAACCGCAGGGGCAAAACACTTTAGCACCAGAAGCAACAAGCAACAGCAGGAGCTGCAGCTGCAAAAGCCGTCCCGCAACGGTTGTAGCTGCAGTAAGGGCAATAACCGCACTCGCAGCAGCAACAGCAGCAGGAGACGTTGAGGTAGCCGTCCATGTGTTGCTAGTTCTGGTGGTGGTGGTGGTGGTGGTGGTGGTCGTTGTAGTTGTTGTGGTGGCTATGGGTGGTTGTTTTGCTTGTGGCGCTTGTGGCTCTTGTGGTTGAGCCCGTTGTCGTGCCAGTCGTGCAGCAGTGCAGGTTGTGTTGGTTGCGCTGGTGGTAGCAGTTGTAGCAGGTGGGCGGTTGCGGTGGTTGCGGTGGTTGTGGTGGTTGTGGTGGTTGTGGTGGTTGTGGTGGTTGTGGTGGTTGTGGTGGTTGTGGTGGTTGTGGTGGTTGTGGTGGTTGTGGTGGTTGTGGTGGTTGTGGTTGCGAAAGCTGTGGTGGTTGCGAAAGGTGTGGTGGTTGAGGTGGCTATGGCGATTATGGTGGTTTCAGCGCATATGCTTGAGCTTTGAGCACCTACATGTTTGTCGACCTGTAAACACCAACATCCAGAATTGAATGAATCCAACATGTCTCAAACAAGAATTAACATCGTATTCCGATGTAGCCGGCGGGATATTGCAGGATTGGGTATTCAACACTCGCCTTGGCCGCGCTGCCCGCGCTGCCCAAGCTCGACAGCGGGGGGCCTGTAACAACACATGTGCTTGAGGTGCTCTTACGGCTTAACAGTCCTGGTTTGATGCCGGGTTTTCTCCAGAATGATTTGCAGTCTCCACATCGGCAGATCGGACCTCCCGCGCTTTCCTACTTAGGAATCTTAATGTCCTGCTCCTCCTGCTGCTCCTCCCCTTCCTCCTCGTTCTGCTAATTCTGCTGCTGCTGCTGCTGCTGCCGATGTTGCTCCTATCTGCGGCAATTTTGTGTAAGCCACTTCCAAACGCAAATGTGCAGCTATGCCGAGCGTTCTACATCTGCTGCTGGTTTCAAAGTATGTAATCAACATACATGTACTTTTGCAACGAGTTGCCTCCGAATCCTGAGTAAACTTGAAGAAATTCCACAAAAGTCCCAAAGCACTGAAAAGCAGGAAACCCTAAGCTTGCCCGCGCCAAGCGCTGGAGCTTGGAACCCTTGGGAACTGAAGATCCCCCCATGAAACCTTTAATTCAAATTAAACTTTAAACTTTAAACCCTTGGCACAAATAATCCAAAGCAGACGCTCTGGTCGAAGCCTAAACCCCTAAACCCCTAAACCCTGAACCCCCGCGCGCGCGCGCCTCCCTCTCCGAGAGCTGGTCCCTCCGGGTGGATGGCCTCGGGCCGCTCCAAGGAGGCTCTCCCGACGCCCGGGTCGAATTTGGGGCTTCTGTGGGTCAGCCTCAGAGTCTCGGTTCTTGGGTATAGGGCTAAGGTTAAGGTTTAGGGTTCAGGCTTCAAGGTAAGGGTTTAGGGTTAGGGTTCATTCATGAAGTCTCTTTCCTGCACGGCTTCGGATCCCAAAAGACTTAAATAGCCAAAGCTTTTTGCGTTTTCACTGAACCGGAAACTATAAGTAAACAAGGTCACAGGGGGCCAAACTGCCGAGGTTTGCATAAAATCGCATCCGAATTCAGGCCTGCAGCAGCTCATGCATCCAACATACACGGGTCCAGGCCCCTGGGGTCAGACAGCAGCTTGGAAAGCAATGTCACAGAACCGGACTCAACTGGCTCAATCTCCCGGCTCCCACATTAAAAAAGATGTGAGAAGCCCAGAGGGATCCAGAAGGTCCTGTCTTGAATATCGAGTCCCGAAGCACTCAAATCCGAACCCTGACAGGTGTCCCTGCCGCATGATCGAGACTGCCTGCAGATCGACCCGAAGGAGCGGGAGACGACTTGGGAGGATCGGCTTCGGAGCTTGGTGGAACTGGTTTCGGGTGATATGACGCCTCACGATGTGAGTTTATGAACGTAGATGGCTCGTGTGGACTGCGATGACGGCATGACAGGCCGCCATGTTCAGAACGGAAATTGCTGGTGGGCCTTGGGCCAGTGCAGACCCCCAATGCAAACCATCCTGTCTGAACGAGGACTATGCTCGGGATCAAGCTCAGGTCCGCCAAGGCAGGCTGTAAATTAGACAGGGAGAGATTGGCTGCAAGTAGGAACCTTCTTGAAAACCCTTATCATATCATATATGAGATGCCCCAAGAGATACCCCAACCTTGCATAGGAGATGTCAGTACGACTATGGCTGCCGTTACACGTACGATGCAGCAAACGGCCTTCTGAGATCTCGCTCTGCGGTCTCGACCTGGCATAGCCTGCCGCGGTTTGGGGCTTTGGGGTTTAGAGCATTTGGGCTTGAAGCAGTTTGTGACAAACGACGGCATCAGAGTAGTCATTTTTCTGAATGCTGGCATTAAGGATCAAATCAAAGCAAGAGATAAGATACTCACTACACTAGCAGCATTTAGCTCTTCAGCAAAGGGGCTTCAGGAAATTCCACCCTTGGCGTTGAGATTTCTACGGCTGCATGCTCAGAGGCTTTTGGCAACAGCACCAAGGTCTAACTCCTGAACCCTTGAACCCTAACCTTTCTGCAACCCTGATCCCCAAATGCTGGCAAAGATTTGGGACCTCGAGAGCCCCCGATCAAGCAAAATCCATGCCGGCTTGGCTGGCGATCAGCGCGGCCTCCGAAGATTTCGGGTCTAGGGAGTCCAGGGTCTCAAGGCTGTTAGGCTTTTCAGGGTATGGCAGTTTTGATGCGGTGCTGCTGCTCGGGTCATGATGATGATGATGAGGGATGAGGAGGAGGACGAGGAGGAGGAGAATGCTAATGAGGATGACGATGGTGTTGACTTTGATGCTGATGCTGATGGCGACGGTGATGGGGATGGTGATGATGATTGTCATGTGATGGTGACGACGATGAAGACGAAGGCGAAGACGATTGCCAGCTGGTGGATCTGGCGATGGTGATCATCACATACGAACATGAACGAGCAGGCCTTGCTGACACCAGAGCTGGCTTTGCTCCCACCGCGCCGGCTTCCGAAGGAGTCGTCCAGGCCCTTCCGGCAATCGAGGGTTTAAGGCTTTAGGACTTTGGGGCCTTCCTTTCAGATTTTTTGGGGTTTGGGAGTAACGTTTAGCGAAGTTGGGGCTAGATTCATGGATTAGGGTTTTCGATTCTGAATTTTAGGCTCGGTGTTCAGGTTGGGGGTCGAGCTAAGGTTTCGAGGATGCGGAATTTCGAGTGAAAGAGGACTGCCGGGTTCAAGGTTCTAGGGTTAAAGGTTCAGGGACTTTGCCGTAACTCGTTTATATAAGGTTTCTGCTTGGAGGTTTAGATGATCGGTTTCGGGATACTGGGGGTTTTGGGGTCCTGAGAACTGGGTTCAGGGTTTAGGGGTTTAGGGTGCCTCAGGACGCTACTTCTGGAAACGGTAGCTGTGTGTATCAAGAAGAATGAGAGCCTGCCTTGTGCATGGAATGGGTTGGGAGGGTGGAGAAAATAGCCGGCTCAAGCTTGTGGTATCGGGCTGGACAAAGGGACTGCATTGCCAGCAGACGGAACGCCGCAACCCCCACCCCCCGAAAAGGGAGTCTGTCGGCCCATGCGCCCCTGTACCAGGGACTCGCAAACAAAGAAAGAGTTTGACCTGGACCTTGCGAACACTTCTACCGCGGGGATGGTGCTGCTCGCGGCAACCCCAAACAGTCGCTACAGCTGCTGTTCTTGCTTGTGAGCACAAAGTTTCTTCGGCAACTACTGCTGTTGATAGTGCAGGACTCCAACTATTACTCACTCCGTTCAGCAAACCCTACATCAGTTTCTGGCATCGCTACATACTACAAGACAACTCCTAAACCCTTTAGCACCTTAGGCCGCCCAACGACGAAGCTCTGTGAGACCTCTTCAAAGCTTTGTAAGACCCTTAATCAAGCATGAACCGAAAAAAACGACATTATGACCCGTTATGAAGCTGAAAATAATAACCAAGTACAACCATAAGCCCTTTTCAAAGGAAGCCCTTCAGCCCCCAACAATTCTTCCCCTTTCTGTGCCTCATTGCGGCCACCCAGGCTCTCGGTGCTGGCCGAAGCTTTGGAGCCTTTGGAGCCTGGGAGCCGAGTTATGGAGGCTCTATGCGGGTTCTTTTGGGGTTTAGGGGTTTAGGGTTTAGGGTTCAGGGTTTAGGGTTTAGGGTTTAGGGCTCTTTTGGGGTTTTATAACAGCTCGATAAGGGCACAAGGGCTCGATGTTATGGGGTTTACGGTTTAGGGTTTCAGACAGCCTGATGAAGCTCTGCCGACGCATTGCCAGGTTTCCTTTTGGAGGTTTCAGGGCAACTGAGTCGAGAACAACTCGGGATAGTCAAAGTCATAAATAAGAGTAGCAGTCCTAGCAGTAGCAGTAGCAGGCAGTGGCAGTGGCAGTGGCAGTGGCAGTGGCAGTAGCAGTAGCAGTAGCAGTAGGAGCAGTAGGAGCAGTAGTAGTAGTAGTAGTAGTAGACATAAGAATAACCACAATAATAATACTATTGTTGTTAATTCGAATGAAATTCATAACAATGGTGGCAATACTCGATATTTCAACACGTTTCCCAGGATTGGCCAACGAAGCCAAGTAGCTCTGAGCAAAGACGCTGCGATCGTCGTCCTCACAGTAGAGTCACTTTCCCCGGGGTATCTTTGGCAGCTCCATCAGTTGCCCCGAAAAGAACATCTACGTGTTTGGAGCTCCCAGAAGCCCCAGGATCGGTGTTTTCAATCAAAATCTGAAACCGTGAAGCACCCAAGCACACTCCAAAAGCCAAGTAACTCCTGAAGCCTAGATCCTGAACCCTAAACGCCGAAGTCCTAAACCCTCAAGCCATAATCCGAAACACTTGGCACCACCGACCCTTTGCAGAGGGACTCCTCAGCCGCGTCAGATCTGAAGAAGGCCTCTCCAACAGCTTCTGCCGCTGCCGCTTACTGCCGGCAACTGTATCAAGAAACATGCATCAACGGCAATGCTAAAAAGCACAAATACATCACAGTCGCAAACATTACAATAAGGAACAGTCGCATTGACAGCAACAGTTTCAATGAAATGTTAAACCAATAGCAACTACAGCAAGACAGACCTGCGTGCAATGAACGCTGGAACCGGAACAAAGACAGCCAGCCACTACGTAACTACTGCGCTATGGCGTCGTCAATATTTCGAACTTTTGATGAATTTGGCAATGGGCAACGGCAACATCCGGAAATTTCAGAAATGGCCCCCGGACATGGACTCTACTTGATAGTGTCCGTATTGTAAGGACTCCGTTGGCAACCGGAAGAAGAGGAAAGAAGGAACGGTGAGCGGAGTGATGGCGCCTCCACATCATTCAAAGGACCCAGGTCTTTCTTGGGCTCCGCCGGCATCAATATAGGGTCTGCCGAGAGACAAGTTTTACGAGCCCTTTTCCATCAGCCGAGTTGTTTTACGATTTAGGGCTTTAGTAGGCTGCAAGGTCTCAAACGAGACATCAAGCTTCTGGTTGCAGGTAGTTCGAACTTGGGGTCTTGGGCTCAGCTGCAAGGAGTTGTTTGAGAGGAGCTTGGGTCGGGCTGAGACTTCCCTCCAAGTCGGACACAAACTCTTGAAGTTCCTTATGCAACGAGGCAGGAAGCCAAGAACCCACGATGCCAGACGGGGACCCCTAAGAATCGCAAATCCCCAGCATCAACATCCTGGCTATGCTGAAGCACTCTGAAGCTCCGTGTGCGCGTACGTATGCGTGTATATACACAGTGCATCTACAGCTACACGTGTGTATATCTAGTAGGGAGAGAGAGCAGGGAGAGAGAGAGAGAGAGAGAGAAAGAGAGAAAGAGACAGAAAAACAGAAAAGATAGAGAGAGTGAGTTTTTGTGCCTTCGGCAGGCGGGTCGGCTGCTGCCCGCAGCTCTTCTGCCCTTGCTTTCTCTTGCTCTGCCTCCGCGAAAGGTTCCCGGTGTCAGCTCCTATCTACCTAGGGCTCACTGGGAATCACCCTGGCATCTTAGCATTGCTGGTAAACTGCAGGATTGTGAAGAAATAATTTGACATAATTTTGCAAGTTACCAATAACAACAGGCATGTGTGTCTGCTTGGTCGTATCTGCATCTAACCGAACATGCACAGCGACGTCCAGCAGAAACCGTACTTGCTTCCGCGCAGCAAAACTTCGCGCTTGCTTGCAGACCTCTGTGCACCAGATATACTTACATCCATGCAGACATACGGACGCATGTGCGCGCTGTGCTGCTGCTGCTGCTGCTATGCCACACCTTTCCATACCATCCCACGTCAAAAGCAAACACATACGAGTATGTAACAGATCTATGCGAAAACATATGCCTATAGGCATACATATAATATACGTGTACAGACATCGACACATGACTAGATCGTTTACCTCAACCGGCCTTCATGAACAGTCTCCGCTCCCTGGCAGTTACCTGCAGGACAGACCGGTTGCGGATTGGAGGCCTTTTGAGTCTTTGGCTTCGAGCGTGAGACTTTGCCTCTTCTCCGGTGCTTTTGGCTACGGTTTGGCGCGAACACTGCTTCAGGGCTTGCTATGAGCCCATTGACACCACTCTAAGAGGTGGACTGAGCTCTGGAACTCCGGACACACACTCTTCAGCCAAGATCAAACGCCCTTGCTAATCATCAACCAGCCAAAACCATCCTCGCAATACACATCTTCAACATCCTCACCACCCGCTTTCATGCTACTTGACGTTGCCAGGATCATGATCATCATCGCGACCACCATCTTATGCTGCAGTACTGTCTTCTTCTTGTGTTGCAAGAGCAGGTACGGCATCTGAAGAGCCCAAGACCCAGAGACTTGGCCTTTCGAAGCTGGATTTCCTCAGCACGGGGAAGGGGCGTCACTCTGGGTTTAAGGATGTTCGTACGAGGCTTGACAAGGGCGAGTTACGGTTTGGAGTTCGCAAGGTCTGCGCTTCGAGGTGCTTTCACTGCAGCTTCTCAGGGTGCACGGGGCCTCCGTGTATGGATGAAGGATTTCTTCGGGGCTTTCACAGCCTTGGTGGGTTCGGTTGCTGGAACGAGAAGAGGAGCTCCGGCGCGAACTCAAATACCCCCTGGAAACCCAGCAACCAACCTCGACCGTTTGAACCTCCGAAGCTGAACACTGGGTTCTGCGGGAAGACGGTGAAAGATCAGACACCGGTCCTGTGTGCTGTACCTGGTACCTCGACTAGATGGACGATCAATCCTAGTCGAAGACAACACTCACAAGACTCATCGAGTGCACGGCCGGCAAGATTTTGTAGAGGCTGCGTCGATACCTCGGATATCCATTTCGCACAACTCAACCGCAAAACCGACGTTCAAGTCTTGAACCCTGACCTTTCCAACGAAACCCTTCGCCTTTCGCACAGCTCAGGGTTAAGGCAGTTAAGGCATTAGCAAACCAAGCATGACGTGTTGAACAACAAAACCAGCCAAACAACAGCACTTCCTCTCACAGCAGTACTAGCGAAGGTAAAAGTACACACGTCATACGGGTGGCAGTGTTAGTGATGGTGGTAGTGGTAATAGTAGGGGTAGGTGGTAGGTGGCAGGTGGCAGGTGGTAGGTGGCAGGTGGTAGGTGGCAGGTGGTGGGTGGTAGTGGTAAAGTGGTAGTGGCATAGTGGCAAAGTGGTATACTGGTATACTGGTATGGTGGTATGGTACAGCGGTATAGCTGTATGGCGATATAGCGGTATAGTGGTATAGTGGTATTGTATCGTGGTATAGTGGAAGAGTGGAAGAGTATAGTGGTATCGCGGTATAGTGGCATAGTGGTGGTGGTGGTGGTGGTAGTAGTAGTGGTAGGAGGGGGAGGTGGAGGAGGAGGAGCAGTAGCAGTAGCGGTAGTGGGAGCACCCTCGTAACATAGCAACAACCCTTAGTTGGCTCAACGACCTTCTGAAAATTGCAAAGCGCTGCTCGGGAAGACTTCGAGCCCCGGGCCTCCAGGCACCCAGGAGCAGGCCGACGAATATTGGAATGGTCATGAGCCCTGGCGTCTCTGCCCGCATCTATTGCTTTTTTTCAACATAATGGGACAACGAGCGCTCATGGCTCTCTATAGGCAGGTTGGGCTGTCATTCCTTGCGACCATAGTCATAGTGACGATAGTCACCGCGAGCATCTCCCCACGAGGGGGTGTTCGGAGGGATGCTGCAAGTTGGGCTTCATGTCGCTGTTAAGGTCTTCTACCGAGGGCGAGGGGCTCGACGTTTAGGGTGTGCAGACCTCTGGCTTCAGTGCTACTGGTTGGGCTCTCAGGCTGGACCTGTAACGATCTCAACGAATCTTCCACGCGGGCTTCGGAATTCGGTTAGACTTCGTGGAACTGGGTTGGGGTCGGGCTTTTGAGTTCAGGCCTCACGCGGGAACCCGAAAGCCCAAAAATCCGACAACAGTGCAGCAAGCTTCGCCTAGGACGGTCAACAGCTCGTTGATTGCACGTTGCTCTTCCTTGCCTGACAGGATCACAGGGGCTCCAATAGGCCTTGACCGAGGAATCTTCCTGCGCTTCTTGATATGAGTCAGGGAAGGTTTCTGAAACTAGTCAGGAATTCATTTTATATACGATTTAAGGCAGATTCCTTGGGAAAGGACAACCCAAAGCCTCCCACCTCCCGGGGACAGGTTGAAAGCCCGGCTTGGGGTTTGTAGAGATAAGGGCTCGAGGCTGAAGATCTGGGTTTTAGGATGTGGAATCTTACGTTTTAGGGCCTAGGGTGGGGAGCTTTGGGCTTTTTGAGCCTAGATTCTAGATAGGTTCAGGAGTTTAGTGCTTGGGGTCTACAGGGACTGGTCACCAGTCCCGGTCATACCCGTTTATTGAACTCGATCTCCACCCATCAAAAATTTTCCCCCGTGCAGGATCCTTAGGTACCTCGGTTGGGGAATGAAGCGTCCTGCGGCGGGTCTTGGAAACAGACTGTTTCACTTCGGTTTGCAAATATGCCGAGCCGACGGCGGGATGGCTCTTCAAGAAGGCCCCAAACCCTAAATACCCCAAACAAACTCCCCAAAACTGAAAACCCTCATGCCAGACAGGCTCCGGGCGCCTAAGCCTGGGGGCGCAGGTGCTGGCGCGGGTGTTGTACGAAAGTTTTGCGCCTGACATCCGCCACATGCACGGGTAATTGCGGGGCTCGGGTCCCTGGGCCCCTAAACCCTAAACTCCAGAGTGAAACGGCCCCGAAACCGACACTCGAAGCCTCGTCGAAGCCACTTGTAGGATCTCTTGAAGGCTTACGGCTTTAAAGTTGGGATTTGGGTTTGGGATTCAAGGTTGAGGTGATTGCGCAGATGAGGATCGAGCATTGGTGGGTCGTGAGCCTCAAACTTTGAACCTGTGTTGGAGACGATTTCCTGGCAAACGATCTCTCTTTAGTGCTAAACAAGGACCGTTGCACCAAAGCCCAAACCCAAAACCCCCTGGGCGTGCAAAGCTGACAAAAAGATGGCCCAAAGGACGCCAAACTCCGGAGGTCAAGCGCGCAAGCACCAATCTAGAATCTAAAATCTAGAGTCCACGCCCTCCGCCCTTAACGTGAGCTTGGACAAACGGAAATGGTCCTGATGAGATCTCATAAGATGGCATGGCTGTCGAAGTATCATCATGCTGATGGCAAGAGCGGTAAGAGTAAGAGTGTTTCTGTTTTGGAGGAGCCCGGGTGCGCAGACTGTTTGTCATCATCATCATCATCGGAGGCGCCCGGACTGCGGTCAACTGCTTGGGGAACTCCAATCAGTATGCCTAGGGCCTAGGGACTGGGGTTTCAATTCAACTGGGAACACGCCAAAGAACGCCGCTGACGATGACAGAATGCTCGGGGTCCTTTGCAAGCAAAATTTCCAGGTGCAACGTTCAGGCTTCTGAGTTTTCCCGGACTGATGAGGACCGATTTGAGTCTTGAACTTTTGTACAGGGGCGAGGGCCTTGTGGATTCTGCCTTCTCCCAACATCATGAATGTGGGCGCCTTGCCATACGCAGCTTCCGATGCGAAGCACAGCAGGAACAGGTAAAGTGCAACGGATGCCTCGGATCTCGCGACAGTCGCCTGCTTGAAGTTATAGTTTGATGCCCCTCTCAGTACATGGAGACTGTTGATGTAGGGATTGTTGTGAGATGGAACTGGCACAAACTAAAAGCCATGAACGCTCCGCCGGAACGGCCGTCGTAGGCATGATACCGACGCAAGTGATCTGCTTTGGCACATATTCGCCCCAACACCCAAGTCATCTTCCATCTGAAAGGTGCGCATCAATCCTGCAGAACAAACCCCCAACACAGATCGAAGTATGTTCGATCAAGCAGCCTGTGCCGGCACAGTCTTGGCCAAGTTGGTGTCCATGTCGCAGCAACTACGAAACAACACTTATGAGGACCTCGTCTCAACTGCAGAACAACACCAAAGAGGGCATATGTCCCAGTAAAATGCTCAATGCCAAACTATGCAAAGTCGTCGCTTGCTTGTTATGTGTGGTCAAAAGGCCATGAAGAACGAACACACAATGCAAAATGCACATGTGAGCGTCGATCGCGTTTGGTTAAATTTTGGAATTCACGGCATCATGGACTCTTGCATGCTGCAGAATGAAAGGAGTTGTTGCCACGGGCCAGCCGGCTGCCCTCCACGAGCCTAAAGTGCTGTCAGACGACAAAAAAGTGAACCAAACGGCTCGGAAGGCTTTGATTCAGCATTGTGGCAAGCTCTCAAGCTCTCAAAAAGCCCAGGCCCACAGCGACCAGTTTCGCAAATTTTGCTGCCGCCGCACTGAGAAGGGACTACATGTCGACGATTGCAGCTTGCGGGAGGTTGCATGCTACAGCATAGCTTCAACCGAGACTAGCATGCGCTTCAGAACGCATAGCTCGCTCCTTCCTTCAGCTCGAACTCCACGTAATTGCCGTTGCTGCTGTTGTAATGGAAGGCCCTGACGTTCACGTTGTACTCCTGGAGTTCCTGGTGTGTCAAACCGTAGCTTAGGACTCCGACCATCGCAGGACAGAACCCTGCACTTCATCGTGCACCCACGCCGGAATCAAAGGCTGATGCCCCCTCAGTGACTGCTAGAACTGCAATGGCCACCCAACCACATTCCCAAATTTTCAAAAAACTGTCCTTCCGCAGCTGGAGTGCAGACTCACGACTTCTCTGAATCTGCTCAGGGTAAGTGTTCGCAAAGTGTCCACCTGTTCATACTGAAGAGTGGACGGCAGTCGCAGGTCACACACAACTGGTAGGCCCAGTAACTTTTAAATCCAATCCCAACTGACCAGATGGGCCCGCCCCGCCTCTCTGAACCCGAATGGCAACCAACTGCGCAGCTGCCTCGGCCCTCTCCTGGTCCGTATTTCCTGGCTTCATTCACTGGCAGGGACCGTATAGAATGCAGGATCCTATCGGATCCAACATATGTCAACGATGTACCGAAAAGTTGCCAAACACCTCCCGAAGCAGATACGAGAGGCCAACAACGGTCTTGTCAAATTCATTCACAACGCAGCTCATTGTTCCGATGATCCCCAGTGGCTACGCGCACACAGATAGGCGACTGACACACGGAGAGGGAAGAACTATTTTCTGGGAAACAAAATGGTAATCGCAACACATGCTTGCCTGGCTCACTGTTCCTGGTGCAGCTTAGCCCCGAACAATCCCAAACACATGTTGTCTGCAATCTCTGCTTTCTGGCAACATCCAAGGTTCCAGGAGGCTCCAGGTGAAAGATCTGACCTTGGCTACTTCTGAGTGTCCCAACCCAGCAGGCGCAACACGCACTGGCTCATGTCTGATTCAGTGTCTGATTCCATAACCAAGTAACAGTTGTGGCCGGCCTTTCAGAAATGCTGCGGCACGTTCACGGGTAGTGTGATGGAGTCTGTAATGTAGTTCACTGAGACGTTCATCACCACATCCTGGATCTTCAAACGGAGCTGATTTGCCAAGTCCACTAACTGCTGGTCTCGGCGGTTGTTGTTGTCGTATCCACCAATCATGTCAGATCGCAGCTCGTCAGCATCGAACCGGAAGGCAGATTTCACAAACTGGCCGCCCCAACTTCAAATCTAGGCCATGCTTGATGAAGTCTATCTTCCTGCTTCCGACAGCCCCCAGCACGAATACGGCAATGGGTTTCGTGGCTCGATTTTGCTCAACGCAGCGATCGACTCAGACTCTCTCTGGAAAACCTCCTGCACTTTCTGTTGAGCACAGGTGGGGCAGTCGTGACAACTTGCTGCGCTGGCACCACGCATCACCAGCTTGCAGAACAATGCTGATGAGTCCAACTCCAAGACTCCGGATCTTCTCATTGTCACCATGAGATCTGGACACCTGTCTGCCAACCCAAGCCGAAGCCTCAGCCGTTGCAAATTTGGGTCGCACAGCAATGGCGAGTTCCCGTGTCTGTATGAAGTAGATTGTCCAGCCAACGACTGAAAACCATGGCATCTGATCAGAGCGGACATTACAGCCTCTTGAGCAACTTTGGCAGCACAGTTAGGCGGCACCGGTGAGATTCCATGTGGCTCATAAGCTTGCCCCCCATCAGCGGCACCACACTTCAGCAAACGAAAAAAAATTTCCAACCAGTGCATCTCACACATGGAAGAGTCAGGGTGCACAGACCTCATAGGCTCTCTTCAGGATCTGCCGTTCAAGGACAGATCAGATGCGCTGGAATCTTGGGGCTGGGCCCCAGACCTTCGACGAAGGGGGGGCTTAAGGGGGGCTTCAAGGGCGACTTAAGGGGGGCTTCAAGGGGGGGCTTAAGGGTCACCC
>BGNK01000912.1:5342-26742 GCA_003297005.1 Symbiodinium sp. clade A Y106
CCTGCCGGCATCCACAAAAACCTCCCTTGTAAGGACATATACAAAGATACCCCTCAACAGGCAGGTTCTCTAGGGCGTTTAATGTTTATCTTCTCGGCAGAACCAAACAAGAACATCCAGCCAGTAAGAGCCCAAGTGTTAGGAACGGGAACCAAAGCGCTCGACCCCTACACCCTTGGAACCCTGAGCCCTGCCGGCATCCACAAAAACCTCCCTTGTAAGGACATATACAAAGATACCCCTCAACAGGCAGGTTCTCTAGGGCGTTTAATGTTTATCTTCTCGGCAGAACCAAACAAGAACATCCATCCAGTAAGAGCCCAAGTATTAGGAACGGGAACCAAAGCGCTGGACCCCTACACCCTTGGAACCCTGAGCCCTGCCGGCATCCACAAAAACCTCCCTTGTAAGGACATATACAAAGATACCCCTCAACAGGCAGGTTGACTAGGGCTCAGGCTAAACCCTAAACCCTAAACCGCCCTAAAGCCCTAAACCCCGAAACTGTCAAGGGTTCGGGGTTAGGGGTTTAGGGCTTACAAATCATAGGGCTGAAGGCTTTCAGAGTTAGCCGTAGGCTTTGAGGGTTGAGTGCCTTAGTCCCAGGGTTTTGCTTGTTCTCTCGCGAAGACTTTAAGCTTAAGCCCAATGCGCTCCATGTACCTCTATAGTAGATACTTAAGCCTTAAAGGGGTCCCTATATAAGCACTGGAAGGCCTAAGTATATATCATATGGGTACATGGAGCCGCAAGTGTGTATGGAGTTATACAAAACAGGGCCTGTCTGCATCTCCCTGCAAGGCTCGGTCTTCTCAGGGGCGTCGGCTCTAGGATTTGGTTTTGACCCTATGCTCTCAAGTCTGAAACCCCTCAACCCTACAAACCCTTATAGAAATACGCATAGAAACCGTTAAAGCAACGAACAAAGGAACCTAAAGCTCCAAGAAGACTCAAATCGGGCGACACCTTTCAGATCTAAACAGCCTGGCCTTGCAGAATACAAGAGCTGGGTTAGGAAGGTATTATCTGGGCTCAAAGCGCTTTTTGGGGTTGCATTATAAGCGCATGCCTGAGTAGCCTATGGCCTGCAACCACTACCAACCCTTCAATCCCAGGACTATCCCGAACTTGGGGCACTCGCACTCGGACAAGCCAGGCAAGGGGTTACCCTAAACCCTAAACTCGGTTCGGCGCTCACACTCGGTTTAGGGGTTGGGGTTTCTAGGCTCTGGCCTTTTGGGTGGTGATCATGAGCTTTACCGTCTAAGGCTTAAGGCTGTAGGGTGAGGACTTCTGGTGTTTAAGATCTAGAGTTTAGAATCTGGGAGGATGACATGCGAACGACAATATCTGGATGTTCGGATGCTGAGGTCTTTCAGAACTCTGACAAAAACACATGGCCGCGCAAGGAGGCAAGCTTTAAAGTGTACAGGGCAATATGAAAGTTAGCAACATAAGGACAATGAGCCCGATGCGGGGTTTAAGGTTTAGGAGCTCGAACCAAATGTCGCAAGCATGCCTTGTTGCATTGCCAGGCACGGGCACTTTCTGCATAATTCTCGACGCTGCCCCCGCTGTTCAGCTCCAATCGACTTGCCTGGAGTTGCACCCTAAGGGCCCATGTACCCAAATAGTATATGCTTTGGCCTTAAAGTAGTCCCTATATATGTACTTTGGTGCCAAAGTATATGCTATTTGGGTACATGGACCCTTCGGGACAGCTGAAGGCGGCCCCTGCTCTTTGACAAGGGTTCGTTGTAAAGGGCTCTACATATAAGGGATACTTCGTATCGGGGCCACCCCCGCACACACGGATATATATATATATATATATACATACACACATATACGTGTACACATGCTATACTATACTATGCATAATATAGTATACCAGAATAAACGTAAACACATTAATAAATATGTAAGTATATATATATGTGTGTGTGTGTATATGTATGCATATACGAATATATGAATATATGCATATTTGTGACACATGTGTACACATGTAAAAGTGTTCTATAGCAGCCCAGGTGGAGCCCATAATCAGTCCGGGAGGAGCCAGGAAAGGCCAGAATCCTTCTGCAAGAACTCGAGAAACGATATCAAAGGTCCATAGTGAGGCAGAAAACATTCCCTTAAGGACCCTAAACTATGGGAACTATGGTATATTCCTTATTATGGGTAATGCAGGATTTATGCCATCAACCGTAGTGAGGCGATCTTCCGACAGTAAATAAATGGCATTGCTGCAGCGATTCTCTGAAAAGCGCACACACACAAAGAGTCCCCTACACGGTAGATCCCCAAGCCCCAGACCCCCAACCTTAAGCCACTCAGTTCAGCAAGCAGCAGCCCTGACAAAGAGTTTGCAGGCAACGGGAAGACTTAAACCAGAGCCCGCATAATTTGTCGAGGCTACTTGCTGTGCTGCACGACAAACAGGGTTCTCAGGTTTCAGAGCTTAAGGAATCTATCGGCGCTGATGCGATGACGATGATGATGGAGATGGTGATCGACGAAGCTCATGATGATAGTGACGACGGTGGTGATGATGATGGCGTCCTTGGTGAGTGTGTTTGGAGGCTCAATGGCTGATGATGTTTGTCATCCTGAAAACCGCAACTACCAGAGCATAAGTACCCCAAAAACCACATCTCGCACTAGCAAGTCATGACCACACAATTACGCGATACAGCCTTCAACAAAGCCCACTATTGGATCTGCAGTTAAGCGAAATAAAAACTTCCCTATACCCTAAGCTCTGAACCCCTAAACCCCTATGTAAGCCTCTCCACCCTAAACCTCTGAACCCAAAACCCTTAAACCCTAAAGGCTAAGCCGGAGCTTGAGCGGCTCTTCGACGCCCCTTGGCTGGAAGTGGCACGGCTTTCACTGGATCCTGGCGTTTTCGAAACTCAGAGGCCTTCGCTTTGCAATTGTATGAGGGTTTTTATAGGGTTTAGGGTTTAGAATGAGGGTCCTATAGGTTTTAGAGTGAGTGTCTTATGGGGTTTAGGGTTTAGGGGCTCGGGACTCGGAGAGCATAGGGTTTAGAGCTTAATTCGTTAATTTTTGAAACAATGTGAGGGTCTTATAGGGTTGAGGGCTTACCTATTTATGTTGAATCAGTATGGGTCTTACAGGGTTGAGGGCTTAGGCCCAAGTGAAGTTCTCAAGCCTGTTTCAGCGGACTTCTGTAACTCTAAACTTTCCCACTTTCCCCCTACGCCCTGCGCCATTCGAAACCATGCGAAAGTCTGTGACGGGACATGCTGAAGGCCATGCCCAACACGAGCCATCAACATGCACATCGTTTCAAGGTCATAGCGGAGCCTTAAGAATTTAGAATAGGTTTGGGGAATTTGGGGGTTTCGTTATCCTATATTCATGTAAGGTCAGTCCCCTATGAGTATGGCCCGAGAACGAGGTTCACGAGATTGCAGAGGCCTACGCTCACCAAGCCTTCAACCTCAAAGTCCTCGAAGAGCTGAAAACCCTCAATATGGGGGCCTCCATTACTAGAATTATAGTGAGCGGTGTAACGAGAAGACCGAAGGAATGATACTTCTAATAGCTAGACGTATAGCAGACTCTCCATGAGCAACCGAGGGAACAGTAATACTCATTACTCGGAATTCTATCTATACTGAACTTAGACCCCTAGCAAAAATTATAGTTCTAGCTGTTTCGTGGGATTAAACGAACCAAAGATTGAAACATATTTCAAAGAACCCCTAGGCTATAGTAACCACTCAGCCCCTCAACTCCGGCTCTGTGGCGCCCCGTTTCAGGGCTGTCCTGACGCGGGAGGTCGATGTTGAGGTCGACGGTCGCATCCAAGTCCCTGGGGCTTCAATCGTAGAGAACCGACAAATGACTTACCTTTGGTTGGTAGGGAATGGAGGAATGGGGTACAATTATAACTACTATTACTACCATTCTTCCATTCCCTGCTAGCCAAACGTAGGCAATTGAATGTAGTACAGTACTTTTTCTTGGTTACCCCAGGTTCTAGCCATAGGATCCTAACCCTAAGCCGTGAACAACCTGGAGCCCCTCACAACAGAAATGAATCGTTGCAAAGTCCCGGTTGGTATGAACATGCGTGAACTGATTCTTCTCCTGCCTATTCAGCTTCACCAACTTTTCATGAGATTCCTTGTAGATGAGCATAAGCTTGGCCACGCAGTCTCTCGAACTTCACCTTGCCCTCCTCCACGAAGGAAACTTGGCCTGATACTCCACACCAGCCTCTGCCTCCGCTACTGTTTGCTGGTGCTCCAGCCGTTCTCTTTCTGCTTTGTCTGACCGAGAGCCCTGCCCACGATGGGTGCTCGACTTCTTTTTGTTGGCCCTGATTGTGCTTTGCAGACGGCCCGGGCAGCTCGAAGCCCTCTGGCACTTCGCCAGTACTATCCCGGTCCTCCTCCGGCCATGACGACCCACCACCGTCACCGTCTCGCCATGACGCATATGATGGGCAATCCGAAAGTTGTAACACGTTCTAGGGTCGTACAGGAAGCCTGAGCCCTACTCGGAGGATCATGGGACTTATTAACTAAGTTTTTAATGTCTGAAGTAATCATAGTATACCCATGAACCTGTAAGTAGACAGCTAAACCCGAACCCTCCAAAGAACCTGAAGGGGTACCTTTTTACAGAAGCCTATAGTAACCTGGTTACTAAGACCGATGGTGCTTTATGACCGATGGTGTTTTATGTAAGTAGAACCGACCTTCCGGGTGTCACGGTTCAGCAAGCGGGTCTAGGGTTAGGGCTTCGTGATTTCAGGACCAGCCTGGACTCAAGGCAGTATCTTAAAATCAAGGAGCCATCAACCCTGAACTGTATGGTCATTCGGCATATGCCCTCAAGACTGTAAACCACAAAGTGCCGCAGGCTTTTGGATTGGAGGGGAGTAGGGACCCTTTCTTAAGAAGTACAGTTGCCGGATCATTTGCTTGGAGCTTGGAACTTTCATTTTGAAAGGCTGCCGCAACGAAACAATGAAAGAACGAACCGCAATCCCAGAGAGTTCATTTCTACTACCAGTATGGCACTAGGACCCAAAAGACCGAAACTATCCTGGTTTTGGGCACCTAGTTGCGTAGCAGTAGCAGTAGCAGTGGCAGCAGCAGTAGCAGCAGCAGCAGGAGTGATAGTAGTAGTAGCAGCAGTAGTGGTATATGCGGAGCCTCTTTGAAACCACGAGTACCGAAACAACAGATTCAACGCAGCTCCCCAAATACGAATGCTCAAATGCTGGGGCCAGCGGCCACTCCACCATGGGTTCGTCGTCATCCTGCACATCGAATCCTATACACTTAACCCCACCCGCGGAAATGAACTAGCAATGAACAACAAGCCAAGCGCAAGATTTGCACATGCCTGCATACAAGCGCAGCCCCAATGTGCGAATCCCACAGAAGCCCTAAACCCTAAACCACAATCTGGAAGAAAGGGCCATAGCCGTGTCATGGTGAAATCTGGACGTACGGTTTTTTACGACGAAACTGTGTTCGGAGATGTGCGAATTGCACTACATCGGCAGGATTAAAGCTTCGTCACACTTGCTTATGGGATGATGCGGAGGACACGGAGTACGCACAAGTTTATCTAGGTGGCCTGGCTAGCGGAGGAACTAATCCACCCGAACAGATTTAGACTGCTTGCCCAGAGAACCCAATATCCCTTAATTAAGGAATATAGCTTAAATCATATTATGAAGCCCCTTATAATTTAAGGTATATTCCTTAATTAAGGGGTATTGGGTTCTCTGGGTGAATGTTCCGGACCGAGGACTTTGGTGCAGCAGTCTAAGGGAGAGAAGGCTGTTGCAAGCTGTTCAAGACCAACATACGAGAGTACGAACAACTTTCGTCCTCCCGCAGTGTTGCAAAACCCGGAACGACAATAGGAAAACAACCAACATAGCTTAAAACCACAATGTACTGTGCCTGTTTGCAAGCAATATGCACCTGTAAACCAGTTAGTTAATGACAATACATCACGGCCCTAGACCCTAAACCCTAAGCCAAAAAACAGCAGTCGTTAAGTAGTCTTTGAGAAACAATGGATGTCTTGTAGCATGTTTAGAAATTCACGGCACTCGTTAAACACATGGAAAAATCTACGAACACCTCAATGATTTCGCGCACAACGGGAAAAAAATGACAGGAAATGGTGGCAATCACGAAACCACTGATCGGTGAAACAAGAAACGTGCACATAAGCTACATCAGCACGAGACAGAGGACGGGCCCGAAAGGGAATTCTTACGGCGAGACTGCCCTATTCGCCAAGCTGCACTGGCAAAGAACGGAGGCAGTGGGACGAGCGCAAGTAGTGTGACAGCACCGAAGATCAAAATAAGCCCGCAGGAAAGTTTACTGCTGAAGCCTTTGCCCCCTTTAGAGAAGCCCTAGACCCTAAAGCCAAATAAACCCTAAATCCTGTATACCCTAAACCCGAAGCCCTTAGCGTGGCAATCCTCGGACCAGGCTGTCGTCCAGTTCTGCTGCTCCTTGTGGGAGTTGGGAACCTTTCGTGACACGGCTGGGTGTATGGTTCAGGGCTACTTGGAGTCTGGGAGAGGTTTCATTCATACAGGTTTTATGGTTTTTATGCCGGGTCATAAAGGGTTCAGGAGTTCACTATAGAGTGTTATAGTCTGCTCCCGAAGTAGGAAAGACTTTGGGGACCTCTCATTCAGACCTACGAGTAAACACTATACCTGTGTCAGAAAGTTGCTGAATCTATAGCTTCAGAAATATTCAAGAGAAACCCAAATCCCTGACTTAAGGAATCTTCCTTACAATACAATAGAAATCCTTTGTAGGGAACCCTTAATAAGGGAATGGTGGCGCCTCTGCGTACCTTTTTTAATCCTGCTAGACCGTCCTACCTTAAGGCCCTGAATCCTAAAACCCGAAAAACCCCTAAATCCTAGATGCTAAGCTATGCGGAGCTGTAAGAGCTACACCTTGAATCTGGGCTTGGGGCTTCGGGATCGGGTTGCGACATCTGCGGCTGAAAGTGTCGAGAGACATCAGATAGCAATAGTAGGGTTCAGCAGTTCAGGCTCTTCCGGTGCGGGTGACCCGAAAGCCAAAACGATCAACGGATAACTACACAGAACTCTGACCTGAAACATACATATAAAACATATATATATGCACATATATATATATAGATATATCTTTATTTACACAACTATCAAGTACTATCAACCCAAACCCTGAACCCTAAAGCGAAACTCCGCTTTTGTTTTCTGGCGCCGCCTAAACCCTAAACCGCCTGCTTCCCCTGGGGCCCCGACGTGGCCAACCATCATCGGAGCCGAGGCGGAGGAATCGTACAACTCATCGACTTCTTTGGACCTTTGACCACCAGGGTTTAGGGTTTTAGGTTCGAACGGTTTAGGGTATATAGGGTTTAGGGTTTAGGGTTTTAGGGTCTAACGGTTTAGGGTTTAGAGGTTTAGGGTTTAGGGGTTTAGGGTTTAGGGGTTTAGGGTCTAGCGTGGAGGCCTTAGGGTTCAGAGTTCAGGAGTTACGCTTTCACAACTCCTTTAGGGTTTAGCGTTGAGAGTTGAGGATTTAGGGTTTTAGGGTTGAGAGTTTGGGAGTAGTGTCTATCACTGCTGTTGCTACGAGGGAGCTTCCCAAAATAGAGGACCCTGGTATAGTACCCTAAATAGTAGGATCCTTATTATAAGGGCCCTAGAATAAGGTACCCCTAATTTTCGGAAACTCCCACGAGGCTCATGGGCTGTTTGTAAGGTGCTTTGAAGTTTACGGTTTGGTTTAGGGTTTAGGGTTTAGGGTGCAGAACCATCTCCGGAGAGCGGACTTCGGGCAGGACGGTGATTCTCTAATATAGGGGCCTTAATAGTTAGAATAGGGGTTCCTAAAAAGGGTTCCTTAGAAGGGGATCTAGAAGGGATGCTATAAGGGCTCTATATTGTAGGGGCCTCAACAATTAGAATGGGGTTTCGGGGCCCAATATACTATACGTATAATAGAACTCCCAACTTAGTGTAGGTAATTATAAAGGCCCCTATAGTATCCGGCCAGGGCTGTATCAGCATGCGGTTATTTAAGTCTTCAGTTTTCAGGACTTCGGCTTTCAGCGCTTCCGCCAATTTCCCATTCAAAGGCGGAGGGTGTTTAGTGGTGTCGTTGCGGGCCATGGAGTGCGGCAAGCAAATATTGGCAGGGTCCAAGCATGCGGCGAACCGACACATAAACACATTTGCGCTCCTGACGCCTATTAGGACAAGGATTTCATGCTTGCTCAGCAAGCCCGAGGAATCGAAGCAGATATGCCTGCAGGATCCCATCTATGAGCAACTGGCAAAAACCTCCAAGCAAATACAAACCCCATAGAAACATTCTTGTTCTGTAACGCCCCCACTACAACACACCCAGCACAAATCCTAAAGCCATGAAGCCATCAACCCTCTCACACTAAAGCCCACAAATCGATTCAAAATATATCCAGATCTTCAACCCTACACGGCCCTACAGCCCATGGTACCCTTACAGAATCTTTATGGAATCCGTGAAAAAAGCCCCTAATTAACCCGAAACCCTCAGAATACCTAGAGGGTAGGTTACCTGGTTTTATGGTTAGGACCTGTTATATAGAAAAGTAGGTACCCAAAAACGGGACAGGGTATGACCCTATCGGTTGAGCTTTTAGAGAGACCCTCAAATCCTAAACCCTAAACCCCTAATCCCTAATCCCTACAACCTTAAACCCGAAATTCCTAAACCCTTAAACAAAAGCCTTAAAGGAACCTATATCTGAACCCTATAGAGCCAAGACTCTGAGCAGGATCAAGCTCCTCGCTGCGCACCTGCAGACTTTTCTTGTCTCGGGGGAGGGGGGGGGTCTCCGAGGTTTCTATTTTCTGGGGTTTAGGGTTTAGGGTGGGGATGGGATCTTGTGGGACTTTTGCGGCGGTTTGAATGAGATTCTATACACGTTGTTGTGGAGTCTGGGAGTTCAAGGAGTTGTATGAGTGTGTACAGGTGTTAAAGGGGTTCTATTGACGCCAGGGAAGGACGAGGGCTTATAACCTGCCATGTTTACACAATTCGGGCTGCCAGGATCTAAGGAAAAGGGTATGTCGTACTGGTTCCAACAGACGCCGTATTGTCTAAACAATTTGGCCCGACTTTCCATGTTGGGTGTAAATGTCTAGGGCTTTGGAGGTACAGCAAAGCTGTGGCTTACGTAAATGCTTAGAGCCACTAGCCTTACTGGTGTTGTAGAGGCATGAATACTACGCTTCACGGCCACTTCCCCTGAACTAGGTCTGTAGATCTTGCAAACTCAGAATCATTACTGCCACCTGCTGCGTCTCTGTGGCGAAACCGCCATGTTAATCTTGAGTCGGCTGCTTATGAACTCTTAGCGATCGCCTAAACCTGGAACCCGATGGGTTCAGGGATTGCTGCTTTCGCTTTGTGCCGTTTATGGCTCATAGAACAGGGACATCTCTAAGTTGAGGTCCAGTGCCTGGCAACCCACTCTGGCTTTCGTTTCAGGCAAGTTCGTGATGCGCAAAGTCGACGGGCTCACAGGTCACTGGACCCTTCAGTCGTTTGGGCTCACGGTGCGTCTAGGGAGCTTGGTTCAACCCTGCAAACCCAAAGCTTAAAACCAGAACGCCTTGACATCCCTCATCTCGACACTGACACCCCGACACCTTGAAACCCAAAACCCTGAAACCCTGAACCCAAAACCTGCAAACCCTAAACCCTGAAACCCTGAACCCCAAACCTGCAAACCCGAAACCCTGAAACCCTGAACCCTCAAACCCTACATTCGCGCCAATGGATGCGAAGCCTTAAAGATGCGAATCCTTTGTGGCCGGTTGATTGCGGATAGCGGCGCAAGTCTTAAGGGTTTAGGCCCTTAAGCCTTAAGCCGAGCAATTCTACACCAGGCTCGTTTTTGAAACGGCTTTTTTTGTCAGGAACTATAGATGCCACAAACTCGAAACATCTCTGGCCTCATAGCCTTCAGAAGAACTAAAACTCATGGAAACCAGGCACTACTCATCCCCCACCAAAATTCAGCGACCTCACCCGCAGCTGCCCGAATTGCTTCCGTCGGCTACAGGTAAAGCTTAACATTGGGGCTTGGGGCTTGGAGTTTAGAGTCTTTGGTTCTGGGCTTTACTGCACGAAAAAAGCTGTAAGGAGCGATGCTTAGTAGTTGGAGGCTACAGAATGATAGCACATACTCGTTTACCTTGCAGCAAGCCTCTTGCGAACTCTCAAAGAGCATAACAAGGTTTTCCTACTATATGAGCCTTAATAATTGGAATGGGGTTTTGGGGTATATTCTACCATACCTACAGTAAGGACCCCCCCCCAAAAAAAAAAAATAGTAAGGGTCATTATTCAGGCTCCTACATTCAACCCCCAAACCCTAAACATGCAGCAAGCCTCGGAACCTTGACCTCAAAGCTTGCAGCCTGAGACTAAACTCTAAACCTTGTTGTTTAAGCCTTATAGACCCTAAACCTTACCTTAAACCCTAGACCCTAAACCCTAACCCCGAACTCCAAAGACCAAATCACCACAACCCCAAACAACCTTAAATCCTGCACCTTAAGTCGAAAGCTGCAAAGACAAGTCGGAAGCCAAACCCAAAGCCCATTCATGTAAACCTAACAAGTAGGCGATGCAAAGACAATGCCTCCATCAATGCTTGCGCAAACTCCCTGGAAATGCCGCGAGAGACCGTCTGGCAGTGGCGAGGGGCTCTTGAGGCGTCCTGAATCCTCAACCCGACTCCAAGCCCTCACCCGACTCTAAACCGTAAACCCCTAGTGGCAACCACACCTATATTTCAAGCCCGGCGGTTACACTTAAAGGTTCATGAGAATAAGTAACTAGTGCTATAAATAAGGTAACTCTACTTATTATATGAACCTCCCAGCACCGTCAGCTGCAGGACCTAATCCCCGAGCTCTTCTTTGTACGGCTTAAGGTGTAGGGTATAGGACGGGCAGACACTCTGCAAGGAGCGTGAGGCCGCAATTCGGCTGTAGCCCCGCTGGATTCAGATAGAAGACAGGTCTTTTGCATTCCTTTAGACTGACTATACCGACACTCCGAGTCATTCCTAAAGTTGAAGAGGTACCTTCAGAAATTGCCTGAGGATATCGTTTTTCTTCCGTGACAAACGGGTAGCTCACTGTATTACAGTAGAGTAGGGTACCATTTAGGGTCCTTTCTAGAAGTCTGCGGTGCTTTTTGAGGGACCTAAAACCTGATTTAGAGGACTACCCAAACCCTAAACCATCTAAACACTAAATCTTAAGTCAAACAGCATATGATTCCACAAGAGGTCCTGAGTTCGGCAAATACAGGAAACCTGAAAGAAGTCAACATCAAGCAGAGGTGCTTGCAAAGCCTCAGGCCTGAGGGCTTATGTAGGGTTTAGGGTTTTAGGATGAGGCCTAGGTTTCAGTGTTGAAGCTCGCAGGGTTTAGGGTTTGAGAATTTAGGATCTACATTGCCGCACTCTCGAGTGCAGACAGATAACTTACTTTCGGTCAGAACGTTTCGGTCGAAACTGTTGCACCCAAATCCTTAACAGTTTCTATAACCCCTAAAAAACCTATAGAACCTTAATGTTACCCAGATCTTCGGCCTACAAGTCGAGCGCGCATTTTTTTGGACGTTCGTCTACATGACAGTGCGCAAAGGGTGCTGTGCATGGATTACGTGTCAACCTCCTTCCGTGATCACGGTGCGGCATAGTCGGTTTACAGTTTCGGAATTTGAGGTATACGGTCTGGAATTTTCCGATTTCGGAAGACCTGCATCTAAACAAGCCCTGAACCCTGAAACGCCCGTCATCGACTCAGCAGAAGAGACTCGGAGCCTAGTCTTAAAGCCACTAAAATCACCCTGAAACGCTAAGCTCACAAAACCGAAGCTGACCTTGGAAGCCAGGGGATTTGCGCCCCGTCCCATCCGCCCAACGATCTGTCTTGCTCGCATCTCCAGCTCCTTACTTGGAGGTCCATGTGGGTCGGGTAATACTCTAAATTAGGGTCCCTTTTAACTTAGGACCCTTGGGACCCAAAAAGGGGGCCTAATTTAGAGAACTACCCATGTGTAGACTTTTAGAGTTAATGGCTGTGTACGGGCTGTAGGTCGGGCGGCAGGGTTTAGGCTCTACTTGGCCTTAGTGAGTACAGATATAAGTACCTCAACCGGGATTACTACTAGTTATGAGTATATCTAACATATTTCTAGCCCTGGACCCTAGTTACCAAGTCTAAACCTTTAAGCAGGGCTTGCAAGTGACAGAAATTACGAGAAAATGATGCTATCGCGTTGACAAGTGTGAGCCGCCATGCTGAGTACCGCGGTCCCTCAAACGGGCACTTAAGCGCTGTAGTAGTATATAAGCCGTGGTCGTGGTCGTAGTCGTCGCAGCAGTCGTCGTAGTCGCAGTCGTAGAAGTGGTGGTGATGGTGGTGGTAGTAGTAGTAGTCGTAGTAAGCGGTCTCATGGGTCTTCTATACGGCAATACTGTCACTATGTAATGCCAAGGAACGGCATTTCTAATGAATCAGGCCGCTAGGTTAGTGCTGAGGGTTTTACTTCTGTATTGCAGAGCCAAGTTGAAAAGCACGTAATTGGGCTTGTTCTGGCTTCCGGGCCTTGTGTTGGGGAATAGAAAGCATATGAACCTATCGTGCTCCTTGGAAAACGGATACGGTTTAGGGTTTAGCGCTTTATAAGGTGAGTTCGGCTTTAGGCTAAGGGGTTCTCATTACGGGTTTAGTTTCATGTGCCCCTCTGGGATTCCACTTGTGATGCATCTAAGCCCACTCCGTTGCCGGTCGTGGTTCCCAAGAAGACAAGACTTCTGAATCATCAGGACGTCCTGAACCCCAAGCTACGGGGGATTCAGGGCCTTGAGGTTTCGGAGGCTTCAGTGTTTAGTGCTTTTTGGCCTTTGGGGGCTTTGAACGATGCAAACCATGCATCGGAGACTTTTGTCCTGTTTACTTTTTAATCACTTTGGTTGAGGCTCATTAATCTGGGTTTAAGTTACCATAGTAGGGATCTGATTATAGTAAATACTTAATGGTTTCCTTACTATGGCAACTTAAGCTAACTTCCTTGACAAAAACCCAGCAATGACAAACTCTCGATTATTTGCTTACTGGTCTTGCCATTTTCAACCCTCCCGTCGAGTTGCCAAGGCGGAATAGCTCTGAGCCGCAAAAGTCACTGGGATGTCCTTGAAAAGAGCCTCTGCAAGGGCTGGAGGTCTTCTTCTTCCACTACGTCTTCTACTTACTATAACTACTACTACTACGACGACGACCACTACTACTACTGCAAATGCTGCGGCTGCTACTGCTCTACTACGACGAACCACCAAAGAATTTGTAAACACCAAGCCTGAGGCTGGAACCCGCCCAGATCGTCAAGGCCTCTCAACCCTTGAGCCAGGATCAAAGGCTGTAGGGGTTTAGGGTTTAGGGGTTCAGGGTTTTCGGTTTTAGCATCCAGATATCAGAGTCTCAGCCGAAACGGTTATTCCCTCCTACCCAGCAGGGACAAGCTCACCTTGCAAGGTAAGCCGAAGCGGTTTAGAGTTTAGGGGTTTAGGGCTTGGGGTTTAGGAACAGATCGATACATGCAAATCCCTGTGCCTTCAATACACGGGTGTAGGTGGCAACATTGATGCTCCTGCACACAGCTTCTTCTTCACGGTCTCTCTCAATCTAAAGCTGCTAATATAGATGCCTGAATAATTAGAATAGGGTTTTGGGGCCCACTATTATACTACAATATAATAAGGATCCCCCAAAATAGTATTGGTAATTTTTTAGCCCCCTATATTAGATCCTTATAGTAGCGCTTGTAGACCCCTTTAAAGGAACCCTATTCTAATTTTTAAGGCCCTAAGCCCTAAACCCTGAATCCCTTGAGATCTAGACCTCACTGCATAGGGGGGAAAAGTTTCTAGGGTTTGCGCCAAACATGGGAGTTCAAATCTTCATGGCTGAGGCTTTTACGGTTTAGGGTTTAGGGGTTTAGGGCGGATCCAAAAAGCTACAGGTTTAAGGGCTCTACCCTCTGATTATGGGGTCAAAACGTACTATTTGCAGGGTTTGGGTTCACAGGAAGAGTTTAGCTTCAAGGGTGCTTTAAGGATCTGCCATAAGGGTTCCTTTAAGGGTCGCCCATGCGGCTTTGCGGCTTTAGCTCTTGTTTCCGTGCAAGCGTTTGCAGCTGCAGTTCCGGTGTGCGATAACATAGTTCGAACTTTACACAGTCCACACATGCAGTCAGAAGCACATGAACAGAACAGTACATGCTGAAGGCATTAGGGTCAGGCGCACATGTAAATATAGCTAAGTACATAAAAAGCATCTGTTCAGCAAAAACACCAACGTTTAAACCAATGTGTAAACACGAATATATATATATATATATATATAATATATATGTACATGTATATGTATATGTCTATGCATATGTATGTAACGACGGAAAGTCACTACACATGTACACAAACACATATGGAGATAGTAGAACAGACAGGCAAGCACACCTACATGGATAGACAGCTACACTTGATACATATATATATATACACATGTATATATCCATCCATCCATCCATCCATCCATCCATGCAAACATACTCCATTCGTTTTTGTGCCTGTTGCCGCACTCAAGAACATGTCCTGACTGACAACTTAGTTACAGCCTAGACCAGGACCCCTGACTACCTCTACAAGAGTTCTCATACATTCTGAAATCTTCTCTTGCACCCTCGAAGGAAAAAGCGTTCCCGCACTTTTGGTTCGAACGCCGCCGAACTAACATAATTCCAATCAGAAAATCTGGGCTCTGCAAGCTTCAATGGTGAGAAGTTATACCAATTAAGTGTTGGACAGTTGACGGCCGCCCCGAAAAAGTACCATTTTGGGGTAGGCAGTGTATGTAGGATGCTGAAACCTTCGAGCATACATCAAATTGATCACATGCCTTCATATACGAGACCATTTGGACATAACTGTATTACCGCCAAGCCCACGAATGCATGACATGCTGTTCTGTCAAAATGACATATGTGGGCACACTTACTTGCAGCAGCTTGGCCCTAAAACCCCTAAGCCTTAAACCCTAAAACCCAAAACCCCCTGAAGCCCATAACACAAAAGACGTAGCTTCCCCAACCCTGAACCTACCTGTGACCCCAAACCTTACAGAATAGTAGGTTATGACCCCTTAATTAGAGGGTCGAACCCTTAAAACGGTAGGCTTTTGGATTTCAAGGTAGGCCCCTAAACCATAAAACCCAAAACGCTATAGATCCCTTAAAGGAGCCCTTATAATATACCTTCTAGATCCCCTTTTAAGGAACCCTTTTAAAGGAACCCTATTCCCTTAAAGGAATCCTGAAAGGAACCTAGGGGCTTAGGGTTTCTTTAGGGTTTAGGGATTCAAGGATAGGTCCTCCAGGAGCTGTCCGTCTTCACAAAATCCCAGAAGGAGGGGCCAGGCGGAACGAAATCCTCAGAGGTTTAGGGTTTAGGGTTAGGGGTTTAGGGTTTTAGGGTTAAGGGGTTTAGGGTTAAGGGGTTTAGGGGTTTAGGGGTTTAGGGTGTATGGTGTAGGGCAGGTGTAGGGTTTTAGGGTTTGGGGTTAGGGACTTAATTTAAGTTACATAGTAGGGATCTAGAGTACATAGCATGGTTTCCGTACTATGGTAATTTAAATGAATTCGCTTTACCCCTAATAGAACCCTTAAAGGAACCCTTATGGATCCCTTAAGGGAATCCGTATTATGGTATCTTAAACTAAACTGGGCCTTTAAGTAACCCGCGAGAAAAAATATAAACTGTTACTTCATAATGGTTCCTTTAAGAAAAAAGTAAAAAAAAAGTATGGTACTCCAAAGCCCAGTTTAGGAGTCCTGGGAAGCTCCCCAACCCTGAACCCCCAAACTGAAGGCCCTGAACCCTTTATAAACTGAAACGGGCCTTAAAGGAGCAGGAGCCTTTAAATCCCTTAACAGGAACCCAGGTCAACTTCGGCCCTGGCTGGCCCCAGCAGCTTGGGGTTCGGGGGTTTCAGGGGCTTTCTTGGTGGTTAGGGATAGGGCTTGGGGTTTAGGGGTTTTGGTTTAGGGGTTTAGGGGTTTTGGTTTAGGGGTTTAGGGTTTAGGGGTTTAGGGGTTTTGGTTTAGGGGTTTAGGGTTTAGGCGTTTAGGGTTTAGGAGTTTAGGGGTTTAGGGTGTAGGATTTTGGGGGTGTGCGACTGTAGAGTCTGTTGGAAGTTGGAGGGTATAGCAGGTAGGGCTTAGGCCAGACACGTTGGGCATGTCTTGTGGTCGGAGACTGTCAGACAGCTTCACACCCCTGCAGGGTTTAGGCTCTCACTAGAGGAAGACATGTTGAACAAAAACGGGTTCAGGACTAATTAAGGTTATATTAATAGGTGTCTCAATAAGTAAATGAAACCATCAACTATGGCATATTAAACCCTGCACCCTATACCCATAATCCGAAACCATAAACTGAGAAGCATTGGGCTCTCTGGCTTGGTGCGCAGCAAACTCTGGCCAACATGCTTTGTTACATGTCGGGTTGGGAGTGAGAGGTCCCTAGATTTAGGGCAGTTTAGGGCTTTAGCGTCCTTCACCTTAAACCCCAAGCCCTAAAACCCCAAAACCTTGGGCATGGAGCAGTCCAAGCAAACCCCCGTCCACCAAAGACTGCACCTTCATGTCCCGAAGCCACCCTAACCCTCAACCCTAAACCCTCAACCCTCAACCCCAAACCCTCAACCCTAAACCCTAAACCCTCAACCCTAAACCCTAAACCCTCAACCCTAAACCCAAAAATGCAGGGCTATTTTTCTTTGCAGCTTTGAGGAGCCGGGTTGCTTTGCTCAGTCTTTCGGTTTTTCACTTCAGGACCTGACTTCCCTAGGTTCTCCAGTAGCCCCTTAATAATAAGGGTACCCTTTTTCCTACTATTCGGTTTTAATAAGGGAACCCCCAAAAAAAAGGGTAAAAGGGTACTACTGGGGAACCTAGTTCCTAAGAGGGTTCAGGCTCAGGGTTTTAGGGTTTAGAGTCTAGGGATTTAACGGAAAATAGGGGGTGGAACCTTATTTGGGGGTCCTTATCATAAGGATCCTACTATTTAGGGTGCTAGGTTAGGGTCCCCTTTTCCGTTGCATATCCTCCTGGACCCCTTTACCGTTTGCGAGCATCTGGGGCGTGATGTCATGTCGAGATTAATGGGTTGGTGCTGTGTCGTATGCAGGCTGTCGGCACCAATGCCGTTGCCACATCCCCAAACACATGACGTCCAAAATGACATGAATTACCCGCCCCCCGCCCCGCTCCCTGCTGAGGCTACAGGACTCTGATCTTGCCGTGGCTCGTCTGCAACGACGGGCAATGCCACGCACGAGGGCACAGCATTCACCTGCAAACAGCAACAAACGCTGCTGACAAGGCGGTATAGCAGCTTTGACTGTAACAAGATGTAACAAGACTGCTGCAATTCCAACGAATGCTGCTGGCGTCGTCCATAATGACACGGATGATTGCCGGGATACTGGCGATCACGACGCTGAATGAGATGATCACGCCACCGAAGTGTCCGTGCTTCAACACCCATAATATAGGGGCCTTAATAATTAGAATAGGTTTTGGGGCCCATTATACTATTGTTATAATAAGGAACGCCCAAAATATCATTGGTAATTATTTAGGCCCCTATATTCATCTAGAAGCTTGAATGATTAGCAAGAATATTCCTTAGGGCTCCTTACTGTCATTATGCTGATATGCGTCTCACCTCCTATTCTAATACTAATTTATTGATGGTTGAGGCCCCTCGCGTTCGCAAATCCAACCGGTGTGTGGAGCACCAATTCGCAGCCTTCTTTCCAACATGTTAGTGGTTTCTTGTTTGGACATGTTAAATGAGCACCTCCAAAAAGTCGGTTATGATGGCTTAGGGTTTAGGGCTTTGGGCATTTGATGCTCGTCGAAATGCTTTTCGTCAGCTTGCTTCGGAGATGGAAGGGGTTCCATGATGGTGGCCCATTTAATGCTCGTGATAGCGCCGCGTGCAAGTAAACCCTCTCGTAAATCTGCGAAACCTCGATAGGAAACCTTATGTTACTTCTAGTAACCCGTACAGTAACTCGTATCGTAAATCCCTGAAGCCCCATGCCATAAACCCTAATCCAATCCCTTAAACCCTAGTCTCTTTTGGAGTCACGAAGTGGGGCCGGCACATTTGACGAAGCATCGTGTTCACACAGAGAGCTGAATGAAGCCGAACGAATTAAGGCAGCAAGACTCAAGGAAACTCCACTACCCTAACCCCTGAACCCCAAGAACCTTAAAAAACCCTAAAGCCCGAAACCCCAAGCTCAGAAACCCTAAAGCCTTCATCCCACAGCAGCCTTTATAAGAACCCTTATAGGACACCTTAAAGCAAGCCTGACAGGAGCCCTTATAGGTTACAAATCCTTGAAGGAACACTTATTCTAGGATAGGACACCTTCTAAAAATCCTTAAGGGGCCCAGTACGCTAACCCCTGAACCCAAAAAACCTTCAACCCCAAAGCCCGAAACCCCAAACCCATAGATTATGATTACAGAAAATCCTTAATGCAACCTCATTCTCAGACGCCAGAGCCTCCAGGAGCCATTGCGCGAAGAGGATCGAGCTGAAGCAGTCGAAGGAGCATAGGAGAAGCGCACCTTTTGGTGACCCTTATCCCCAAAAGGACACAGAGATGAGTCAGGGTTTAGTGTGTGTTACTGTTGTATGGGCTGCGTAGACAACACTAAACCCTAGTTCATCCCTGACAGGGTTTAGTGTTCATGGCTTAGGGTTCAGTGTTTATCAGTGAGGATGTCCGCTGAAGGCCCCGAGGCACATAGCCCAAAGCCCTGGTCTCATGATCAAGGTCCCTGTATCGCACCGGAAATCTCAAAACACCGGGTTTTGCAAAGAATGCCGCAAGAGGGCGCAGGTCCTGAACTCATCCAGAAGTCAATGTTGCGAGCACACAAAACAGCTGACGTCAAGAAAGGAACGGCAACATACGGTTGACCGTAGGCTTTAGCAAAACACGGCTTTCATGGATGACCATGAAACTGTCAGTAAGAACACACATATGACGATAGCAGCTGAAGTCGAAGTACAACTTGCATCTACTATGTTTATGTGTCCTACAGCCGTAATGCCTTGCCAGAATCACAATCGAAACATCTTGCAAAGCCCAACCACGTTACCTGCAATTTTGTCATTGTTGTCTATAGCCATCGTTGTCTAGCAATCATACCTAGCCTCTTGTTGCTAAACCTTCCAGCCCCATACCCCTCCACCTTCAGCCCCAGAACCTGCAATCCTAGCAACTATGGGTTCAGGGTTTAAAACTCAGGGTACACCACCCTAAGCCCTATAAACACCCGAACCCTCAACCCTGAACCCTGAACCCTGAACCCAAAACCCTAAGCCCCTAGACCCTAACCCTAAGCCCTAAACCCTAAACCGAAAGACCTCAAAAAATCCTGGGCGCATTTGGCTTTCTTCTGCGACACGTGGCTGCCCCGTAGCCTCGGTCGTGCGCTGTTTTTTGTCGCCCATACTATGGGGCTTAGGGGTTTGGGGCTTAGGGGTTTAGGGTTTAGGGTTTGGGGCTTAGGGGTTTAGGGGTTTAGGGGTTTAGAGTTTAGGGGCTTAGGGGCTTAGGGGTTTAGGGTTTAGGGTTTGGGGCTTAGGGCTTCGGGGTTTAGGGTTTAGGGTTTGGGGCTTAGGGGTTTAGGGTTTAGGGTTTGGGGCTTAGGGGCTTAGGGGTTTAGGGTTTAGGGGCTTAGGTGTTTAGGGTTTAGGGTTTGGGGCTTAAGGGCTTAGGGTATCCTATAAAGGTTCCGTTAAAGCGGTCTATAAGGGTTGCTGTAAAGGGATCTAGAAGTCTATAGGGTTTGGGGTTTTAGGGATTAGGGGTTTAGGGTTTAGGGGTTTAGGGTTGCGGGTTTAGGGCTATCTTCCTCTACAGGAACACACACACACAGACACACACTCACCCACACGCACACGCATACATGCATGCACGCCATCAGGTGCACTCCATCCCTAAACCTTCCAAGCTAGAGCCGACAAGAAAGCCACATAACCACAACTCCCCTTGTGCGGGTGGGTGTTAGTGACGGCGGGCCCCAGAGACTAAACACCTTAGTTAAGAAGATCATCTGTTTGCAACAATAACAAGGAGATCATCTTAAACTACATAGGAGAATCTTGATCATAATTTAAAGCATGGTCTTTAGTTATTATATGGGCATTCATAATTAGAGTCGGGCCTGGGGGTAGATTCTACTGCAACTACATAGAAACTAAAGGAACCCTCTTCTTACTTAGACCGACCTCTACCTAAACCCTAAACCCCAAGCCCAGCATACTTACGGGCTTTCGTCCTCTACCTTAACCCTAAACCCCAAACATTGACGGGGTTTCGAAAGCTCCGGGGTCAGGCTTTCTCTCACTCCTGCGGCCTTTAGACTGCTGTGGCCTAATTAGCGCTCAAGATCCCGAAGGGTCCATGTATTGCATGTACATGTGCATGTACATATACATGTATGATCATGTATGCATGTATGTATGTAAGTATGCATGTATGTAGGTGTCTCTCGAAAGATACAGATCCCGATACCCAGATACAAATACGGACATCGCCATTGACATACGCACAGGTATAGATATCGATATGGATACATACACAGGTATGGGTATAGAGATAGAGATAGCTTAGATATAGATGAAGATATAGTTATGGATACATAGTAGGCATAGATATAGGTACAAAAAATTTGAAGTTATATGGATAGATACATATATGCATTTGTATATATACACACACATGCATGCATGCATGCATGCATGCAGCCAGCCAGACAGACAGACAGACAGATAGACATATATGGTCACGCGCTCCGCGGCCCCCCCCTCCCCCCCCCCTCCATGGTCTATGGTCCAGGATGGCCCCCCTCCTGTGGGATGGAGTGGGGGTTCCCTCTTCCCTCTGTGGGGTGGTTGTGGGGGTTTTGGGGTTGTGGGTCTAGCTTAAGCTTTTGAGTTTTGGGTTAAAAGGTATAAGGCTTCAAGTCGACAAGGGCTTAGGGAGGATTGGGGTGTAGGTTCGTTAAGGTTGACATTTTATGTCTGGTTTAGGCTTAGAGCCTGCATTTAGGCGGGGTTTAGGGTTGGGGAAGTTTAGGTTAAGGTTAATAAAAGCAGGAGCAGGCGCTACTGCGCTACGTTATAGGATTTATGGCTTGCGTAGGGTTTGCGTACTTTGCTGGCC
>BGNK01000912.1:26823-174127 GCA_003297005.1 Symbiodinium sp. clade A Y106
GCCATAGCTACAGCTGTGTTATTGCAGAAGATAAGGGGGGGGGGCTGGGAAGGGAACGCCAGACGCCTGACCATATATGTCTAGCTGTCTGTATGTATGTATGTATGCATGTACCGACATACATGCTGATAAAGTTAACTTCGTGGGATGACAAAACTCAGGAGCTAATTCGACATGGGGGTCTGAAAAATTTGGTAAGCATATCCCCTTACAATGGCTCCTTATAAGATAGCTACACGGTAACGCTTCCCCAACTCTCAGATTACACATTATGGAACCCCACTTGAACCTTTAACTTCATCCATTCATGCCCAAGAACCCATCCATGGTACCCGCTGATCCCAAAGACTTCCCCCCCTTTTGCTCAAGTAGGATGCCATCATAGAACCCTTTTGATCCCAAAACATCACCCCTGTTTGCCCAAGGTAGGCTGGGTGACTTCTGGAAGATCGATCTCGAGGCTTGTCGTTTCTTTTCCAAGAGATCCATGTTTTGGTTCTTGCTTTCAGGTGTCCAGTTTAAGGGTTCCTTGAAGGGTCAGGTCTTGAGGTTTAAGCCCTATAATCCCTCCAGGTACAGCTTTAGTTTCATGCTTTGGGTCTTGATATCACGGCCATGTCTCTTCACGCCACCCTTGTAAACGACATGTTGTGAATACGTAAATACGATCCCGGGTAGATCGCTTCACTAGTCTCTCGTGGCTCCAGTTGCTGTAAAGAGGGATAATTCCGTAAACTCTCAAATCCTGCAAACCATGTATAAGTGCCGCATAAGGCGTTTACGAAACCCCCCAAATAGCCTTAGAGAAACCCTGATGCTGACACAGGCTCCGGAGACTTGTTCCGGAGCTTCCCATTGACTCCAATGTCCCTGGATTAAGTGTGTCTCAAGGTTTCATCAAGTGCGTTTAAGTCTCTAGGGTTCAAGAATTTCAACACCACCGTTTGCGTCGTCGCAGAGGTCGTCGTTCGTTCTAGTTGCAGTTGTAGAGTGAGTTCTGACGTGGAGTAACAGTAGGAAGAGGATGCATTGGATGCATACGGGGAGAAGTGGCAGCAGTAGATGTAGCGGAGCCACATCTGTCGGCAGGCACAGTTTCTCTAGAAAGTGCATCTTCGTTGAGGCAGCAGCAAAATGACAAACAGTCATTCTCGTGTATTCTGCTGGTCCTGTCGTAGTGTGTAACCATCCGTCTCAAACTATCGGGCCAATGAGAACTCCATTGTTGCCATTGCTTGACTTCGCTAGTCGTGTAGTGTTGCCAGGGCTTCACAAGCACCACGACCACATCTTCAACATCAGTTACTAGTGCAACGACGACGTCGTGGTCATCAACTACGTCGTCCGCATCCTCTACCACTACGACCACTTCCACATCGTCGCCATCGACCACGACAACCATGTCAACCTCCTCAACATCCACATCGTTGACAACATCGTCCACATCAGAGACACGTACTACCACGCTGACTTCTTCGTCGACACTCTCCTCGACGACATCATCTTCCTCTACCTCTGGCACCTCCAGCACGTCGACAACCACGTTCTCGACATCAACATCGGTGACCACAACCTCTACATCGACTTCTTCGTCCTCTTCGTCTTCTTTAAGCACGACCTCGAGTTCGACGATGTCACTGACGAAAACCTCATCATCATCAGTTACAACAACGAGGACAGCTCATCCGACACATAGTACTCTTTGTAAAACGTAGTGGCATACATGGGGGAAAGGAAGACAGAAAGAGAGAGAGAGAGAGAAAGAGAGAGGTAAGAGAGAGAGAGAGAGATAATGCAAGATTGCTGCAGTACTCAGCGCAGCAGCCGAAGCTGCAACAACAGAAGGCATAGGAGCTGCGGCAGCAGCAGTAATGGTACCAGTGGTGGTGGTTGTGGTGGTAGTAGTAGTAGTAGCAGCAACAGGAGTAGTAGTAGTCGTGGTGGTGGTGGTGGCAGTAGCAGTAGTAGCAGCAGCAGTAGCAGTGTGTAGTTGGTGTGTGCCATCGTCATGCCTTCTGTATGGGTAGCTAGCGGTAGCCAGAACGTACGAAAAGCATCGCAAGATTTTCCATGATGAACTTACAGTCCTTACCTAGAGGACAATCTCCACGACGTCGTCGATGACGTTTTCGAAGACCACGACCAGCTCGGCAACACAGACCCGTGCCACGGCTAAGACGTCGGCGGTCAACATCCGTGGCCGCAAAACAGTGTTGGCCTGGCATCGGTACGATGGTAAGAGCCGGGATTTGTCACCAGCTGTTGTCGTCAGCTTTTCCGTTAATTACGAACGATGCCTTTCCGACTGCGTTCTTTTTCGTCAATACTGGTTTTGCATTCAGGGCATGGCTGAAGGAGAGTTCTTCGAACCACAACAATGCCACAAGTGCGAATCCCACAAAGCACTTCCAAACACCACCGCTTCCGAGATCTTGTTGGAGCTTGTCAAAGATCTCGTAACGGCCGTTACAGACTATTCGTATACGGTTTCTCAGACAACTGCAACTTCGACCTCAGTGACTAGGAGCCTGGCCACTGTGAAATGGTTTTCCTTATTTTATAGCTCCGATATATCGATCCACAAACCCTTTTCTGATGACTCATGCCGCTATAACCACCATCGGTAGCGCGAGAGCCTCGTGACAACATCTAGACTACCTGCTTCCTGCTAGGGTTTAGGGTTGTTGAGAGTTTAGAGCTTTTTAAGGTTTGAGAATTTGGGTTTGGCTGCAGGGCTTGGTTTTGAGGCGCAAAGCAACATGTTAAACCCTGCTTAAGGCCTTGAAGTGTGCCAAACTATTAGGGTAATGTAGGGACCTTGATAATTAGAACAGGGTTTGGTGGTATATCATATTTTAGTTATAGTCAGGAGTCCCCAAGCTCCTGTTCCAATTCTTAAGGCCCGTACATTAAGCCCAGCGTGTTTCCGGAGTTGAAGAGTTACCAAGACGGTTGGGATTCAGTTTGCCATCTGTGCTCACATGGAGTCAAGCCGAGCTCAAGTCATCAAGGTGGTTCTACTAACTAGTTACTAGAGTCGTTATGTCTATGGCCCCACACCTATCAGTTCCTATATCGGTAAACAGTTACCGCATGCATCCGGATTTAGGGTTCAAGGTGTTGGATGGGGGATCTCGGTCTTAGCATGTTGATTTATTGTGCATGCAGCGTAGAGGGTGTGGTGTGGTTTTAGCTCACAAAGCAAGGCACGCTGTCCAGCACCACCCGGACTCTTTCCACAACCACCGCCGCTTGCTCTCGGTCAATAGGGTGATGTGTTTGCTTTGCTTTTTTGTTTTAGTCTCCCTGGTCTCACCGTGCCGAAGCTTTTGATACAAGGGCACGAAATAAGTCAAAGCCATAGCCCTTGAGCCCCAAGTTTCTGCACCCTGAAGTTCAAACCTGAGCCCATGTTCTCTCGAACCCTGCTTTCTAATCCGAAAGCCTGAACCCTGCATCCAAAAACTGTTCAGCCCTCAACCGCCCCTAAACCCTAAACCCTGAACCCTAAGTCTGAAGCTCTCAAGCGACTCCTCAGTCCCGGAAGTTTACGTTAAGTCCACAGGCCTGAACCCAACTGCTAAACCCAAATCCAGCATTGGAGCACGGATGTTCAAGCTACTAACACCGTGCTTTTATGTGTGTGTATACCTGTGTAGAAGTGCATATACATGTGTGCACATGTATGTAATTACATATATATATATATATATATATTGATTGTGTGTGTGTGTAAGTATGTATGTATATATGTACGTATGTATGTACGCACGTACATACACACACATATGTATATATATATATATATACACGGTCAGATTTGCAGAAGTTGTCACAGTGTTTTGCTTTTGCTATGGTGCTAATGGGAGTTTTGCGAGGCAGGTGAAGGTTTCATATTGTTGTGTAGCCTACTCTGGCCCTAAGCCCCTAAACCACTCAGCCCTTAAACCCTAAAGCTCTAGACCCTAAACCCTGGCCGGAAAGCTTCCCCTGTGCAATGCCGGGCTCAGCAAGCTGGCGGCAACACTTCAACCGTTGCAGAACCCGCATGGGATGCCTTGAAAAGCAAAACCTCCTACAGACCACCCACAACCTAGAAACCCAACAAAGCCTCATAGAAAGAACCCCAAAACCTGTCCTGGCCCAGGCAGATAGCGAGCTGATGAGGGAGATCAGCTCGTTGATCGGCGCCTCACCGCTAGCTTTTAGGGTCTGCCGGGACCCTGTTGAAGCTACTTGTTTTAGGGCTCCGTATTAAGATTCTTTGCGAGGTCCTTAAATAGGTACGTTACTGAGGGTCTGGTCTAGGCTTTAGGCGGCTTAAGGACTTGACGAGGGTTTTATAGTACGGGCTTTCTAAGGGTGTAGTAGTGTAGCGCAGTACGAGCAGAAAACGTTTTCGGGTTTCATATGGGTTTAGGTATTTCTGGGGCCTTTCTATGGTTTTCTCGTGGTTCTACGCCGGTTCATAGCTTCTAGTCGTCTCGTAGCTTCTTTTAGCTTGGGGTTGCATAGCAAAGCCGAAACTGCGCCCATGCGACCTGGGATCTGGCTCTTTGGCTGCTTTCTTGCGAGAATCCAGAGACTCCACGACTCCTTTTCAGTAATATATGTATATATATATATATATATATAAAGAAACACATAAATAAAAAGATGTGGATCTATAATATATATATATATATATAGATATATAGATATATACACCTAAAGTTAGAGGGGATCTCTAATCTGATTTAGTATGTGTGTGTTTGCGCATCTTTCCACTCCTTAAGTAGGAAAGTTAAGCCTGCGAAACTAAGGCGAGCGGGTCCCAGGGTTCGGGGAGATGGGTTACCCAAAGGGTCCTATGTACTGTTATGGGGGATACTTCCCTCATAGTAGTAATTCCTAAAATGGAAACCCTACATTCTACTATATCGGTACATAGGACCCTTTGGGTTAGTATACTTGGCATCAGGGGCACCGTGGCAGTTGTTACTGTACGGTTGTGGAATATCAGAGCTGGGCAAAGGAAGCAAGCCCATCACAACCACTAGTTTCTGAAGTCATTACTGTAAACCCCATATGAAACGCTTATAGAGTCTTATTTTTCTCCTTAAGACGCAGTGCTTATGAATCCCCGTGGAGGATCTGTCTGTCTCTGAAATATGCTACAGGGTTTCCTGTTTTTATGGTTCCTTTAATTTGAGGGTTCCTTTCTTGCAGGGGGTATCCGAACAAGGTTCGGAAGAAGCCCCACTAAAGCCTCAAGCTCACCCCAGGTGTTTCTGGATTGGGCCCTAATCCGATACCTTTAGGCCTCAAGAACAAAACACTCGGAGTTATGCCCGAAACAAAATAGCCGACATAGCCAAAACCCTACAATCTAAACATATACCCTATAAGCAATCCTTGCACCCTAAGTGCAGCTCGCAGCCGAGGTCAGCTGGCTCAAGAGGGTGGTGAGTCGCTCAGTGCAACGACGGATCTCGGCACCTTAGTAGCTGCACCAGTAAACTTTGAGCTCTGCGAGGGTTATAACCATCTTCAAGCAGTGCACTAAGCTTTGTCGGGTAATGAAATTCTGCAAGTGTAAATCAACCTTCATGCTCTCGACAGTTAAGGTACCATGGTGGCTTTCAAGATGCTTGGCTTGCCTGATTAACTGCTTCGGTGTTGTCGGATGCATGCCTTGGGGTCAAGGGCTTATGTTGTTAGGGCCTAGGGTTTGGGGGTTTAGGGCTGTTGTGCTGATGCTTCTTTCCTGGCGAGGGGCTTGTTGCTTCAACGCAACAGGAGAGATTTCTGAAACCCTAAACCCGGAACCCCGTGTTCCTGAGCATGGACTTAGGGCAGGGCGGTTTAGGATCTGTCCAGATCTTTGGTCTCTGGGATCCCGAGGTTGCCCGCAAACTCCAGTAATTCCAGCTTCCTTCCCTTGATCGTGGAGAACAGCCCAGCTGCTGCGCTGCTGCCTCAAGAGCTCGTGCAAGAGGCGCCTTATCCGTAAACCCTATAGACTTTAGCTTCCGGGCTTATAGGGGTTAAGACTTGGAGTCTTGGCTCAGGGTTGCAGAATCCTCCGCGGTCTTTTGAGGACCACGGAGAGATGCTTTTTCTGGTTTAAAGGGGTTGTGCGTGGAGACAGGGTTGTGCTTTGCCTTTGCATCACGATGAGTGCACGTGCCACAGTAGCACGCCTGACTTGAGCTGTGGGATCCGTCCTCAGAGGATGCTTCATATAGGGCCCTGCGCAATTACTGAGATGATTCAGTAGGATTCCCTAATATCGTCCTAGTATAGTTGTATGTATATAACATACCCCGAAGCCCTAGTCTTTATTCAGTCCCTAGTACTGGACCCACATCGCAGACGCAATTTAGCGGCCCCGGGGATCCCTCTTACTTTTGGGAATCCTTATCAAAAACCAGGAAAAACTATAGGATTTGGGAGTTTCCGAAATCAGAGGGTTCCTTATTTTGGGGTCCTTATAATAAGGATCCTACTATTTAAGGTACTATATTAGGGTCCGCTATTTTCGGAAACTCCCTTATCAAATACCAGGAAAAACTATAGGATTTGGTAGACACCGAATGAACCTCGAGGACTCTCCGGTAGGGATCCTGGACCGTACGCGAAGTTCAAAGCAGGTTTCTAACATCCGTTGGAGGGTGTCGCGGGGCCCTGAACCCTACTATAGGGGCCATATATAATACCTACCTCTACTATTTTTTGGGGGTGGTTCCTTGCTATGATTGTAGTTATATATACACCATAGCCCTATTCTAATTAGTCAGGCCCCTATATTACAAGCTCAAAGCGCGAACTCCAAACCCAAGTTTCAAATCCCGTAACACCTTGAAGGGAATACCTTCGAAGGACAGGGGTACAGGACGATGTCTGAAGGCTAAGAAAGGACAATATCATTTTAGCTGCTGTAGGGTTTAAGGTTAGGCGTAGGGCTGATAGGAGGCGATGCGTGCTATGTACAATGTCTGCGAGTCAAATCATGGTAATGGTTACCCGGGCACCCCATCACAAAGACCAGAGAAATCCTCGTTCATTTGGGTTGTTTAGCGCTTGCAACACCCCCGTAGCAAGCTTCAAGAACTGCTTATTACAACAAGCAATCCTTCAAAGCAAGTCAAGAAGCTCCCTAAACCCTGAACTACCCTGACAAAAAACCTTGAACTACCCTAAACTCCTGAACCCCTAAACCCCTAAACCCCATAGCTTGGAGGTCTCAGAAGGCCGAGGGGCGGTTCTCGTCGCAACCACTCTGGATGGTCCGAGCAGCGAAGGCATGGGTAATGTAGTGGCCTTTGAAATTAGAATAGGGTTCCTTGAAAGGGCACTACATGATTATCAGGGATCTATCTTAATAGGGCTCTATAATGTAGGGGCCTTGATCATTAGAATAGGGTTTTGGGGGTATATTTTTCTATTATCATAATAAGGAACCACCAAAATACCATTCTAACTACTAAGGCTCCTACATTACGCCGAGGGCTTTGGGATTTCGGGCTCAAGGTTTCCAGAGACTCCAAAACCCTTAGGTGATCAAGATACTAGTGCAAAAAAGAAATAGCTCGAAACTCCTAAACCCCGAAAATTTAATCCCGAAATCCAGTAATGTATGCTATGCTGTAGACTTCCCTACAGACTAGCATTGCACGCAATGCATTGGCTTGCCTTGGTCAGTACAGTAGCATGATTTTAGGTACATTGAACCAATAGGTCTCAGAGTCTGCGGGTTTTTAGGGCTTAAGTTTAAGACATCAGATTTCTGACTTCCTGTTTGGAGCCTGTGAAGTTTGGGAACTAAGAGAACTGTGGTTTAAGTTTAAGACCTCAGATTTCTGGCTTCGGGTTTGGAGCCTGTCTCCCAAACTAAGAGAACTGTGGATTTCTCGAGGGGAGTAGAGTTCGGACTTAAGGTTTCGAGCCTTTCAAGTTTGAGGAATTCGGTTTTATTTGGGTTTAGGGTTTAGGGATTTCTTGGGGCGTGTAGAGTTTCTGATTTCGGTTTGCTAGCTTTTAGCTTTAGGATCGGATGTCGGGCACACGGGAAACGCTGATATCTCCGAACGCGAATGACCCACATGACCCCAAAGCCCTAGACTCCAGAGCCTGAACTCACAGGACCCGAAAAAAACCAGGCAGACTTCAAGACCCAAAGACTTGTTCTGGAATGCCACCCACCATACAGAAGTCTTCCAAGACAACCCATACACCGCCGTTACAAAACCCCATATTTAGAGACTACTTTTGAACAGGTGCTGGTCGCAAGATGCGCACGAACCTTGGACGGCCGATTCAGGCTGCCGTGCCTGCAGTGGACATCTCGATCGTCGACGTGACCTGCACGGATCTTACGTTCAGAGATTAGTTTTAGGGTTTCTTTCAAATCCTTTACGCGATCAAAGAGGGTTTAGGGTTGAAAGGGCTTAGGCTAGAGGCTTTAGGGTTTAAGATTTAGCTTCGAAGTTTTAGGCATTAGGGCTTATTGGCTGTCAGATCTCGAAGCAAACACCCTGAAAAAACACACACACACACACACACATTGACCTCGTGAGGCCTTCTTGTGGGTAGGGCCCGACCAGAGTTCCACATGAGTGTTGCTCGTCGGACCCTACAACAGAGTATAGGCCCAGTGCGTTAATGTAGATTTGTACTATCGGTTTGCATTGCTGCAGCAAGGCCCTAAATCCTAAAGCCTGCTTACAGTGTTGGGTATCTTCTTTGTTCAGAGTGAAATGCCTCAGACTTGCCCCCAAGCCCTACACAGTCAACCCAAAACCCTCTAAACTCTAACTGATCCGAGCCCCAACATGAAGCGGAAACCTTAAACCGCAATTTCAGGTGGAGAGCTTGGGCGTCTTCGAAGTTCAAGGCACCAGGACCTTCTTTGTGCGGATTGCGGAGTCGCCTCCGAATCCGGAGTGGATTTGCGCTTACCTCGATGGCGACTCATGGCCGCTCTTCCGGCATTCATGGACTTTAAAACGAGATGAACCCCTGTAGCCCGGCAAAAACTTTATATAAGCCCTACTATAACCCTATAAACTCCCAACAGCTTCGTAAACCACCACACCTTAGCCCTTGCAGCTTCCGAATTATTTGCTCTCGGGCCTCTTGGGCTCTTGCTGCCCGCGACCTAGCTTAGGCGCAGAAGTTAGGAATTAGGGTTTCTGGTTCGATTTCAAGAGAGTGGCGCAGAATCTGTTCCATGCTGGTGGGGTGCTCAGTGCAGCATCTTGGGCCTTAAGTTGTGACGAATTTTGGAAAGCCCTAAACCCTAAACCCTCAAAGCCTCACGATACGTTCGTGGCCTTGGGCTCCGGAGTGTGGGGTTTCGGTTATCATGACAATCACCATCCCATCTCAGCGACGGCACCACGTCCTTTGTCACCAGCAGCCGTCGAGGGACTCATGCGACATAAGCGCTGAAACCGTAAACCGAACCCAGACCTTCCAAAATCCCTTAATTAAGGAATATACCTTAAATTATAGTAGGATCCTTAATATGATTTAAGGTAAATTCCTTAATCAAGGGATTTTGGAAGGTCTGGGAACCTCACCACCATGATTGTGAAGTTCTTGCTCAGAAACTCATGGGTTTTCTGTTCACTAGCATCTCCAGAATCATCCTTCAATCGCACCACATGCAGCAGACGAACGTCCTATCTTTTGGAAGACCTACTTACACCCTAAAGCCCCAAACCCTGAAAATGTGACGTGAGTACCCTGCCCGCAAAAAAACCGCTGTAAACCCTACTAAACACCGCCACTAATCCCCTCTGAAGCCCATTAATGAACCTTGGTCCCTAAATCCCCTAATTGCAAACCTGTAAAGTTCACAAAGCCCTAAACCCTGATTCTTAAATGTTCCATACTCTAAACCCTAAACCCTAAACCTTACATGCTCTAAGCGCTCAGTCCTAAACCTTACATACTCTAAGCCCCAAATCCAAAGCCTTGCATACTCTAAGTCCCACATCCTGAAGGTCAACAGAGGGTGTGCGCTTGGCGACAACTTCGGAGTTGGAGGCTGCGCTCGGAGTTTCGGCAGACACGTCCGGGGCCGCTGGGCGGCGTTGCTTCGGGTTTAGGGTTTATAAGTTGAGGGTTTACGCCCTGAACCCCTACCAGTTCGGACTTCGGCGCTTTAATTAGTGCTTCAGGGTTTTAGGTTTAAGGGTAGGGTTTAGGGTTTAGGGTTTAGCGCCTAGTGTTTCTGAGGTTTTTAGGCTTCCTGCGTGCTTGCTTCGGCAACCAGTGCTGGCCAAGGCGAGTGCAGTGATTGCAGGGGTCACGTGCGGGATCCCTTGAGGATCCTCAGAGTTCCAGATCCAGAAACCCTAAACCCTAAGCCTTAAACCCAGGAAACCTTAAACCAATATAAAGCCCTTTAAAGGAGGCCTTATAGTACCCTTATAGTAACCCCTTAAAGGAACCCTTATAGTAGCCCCACCCTAAACCCTAAACCCATAGGTGTCCGGGTTGAAGAGTTGAGGGTTCGGTTTATGTCTCCTTTTGAGTGCACTTAGGATTCCGTCTGGGGTTCTGTTTCATGGCGGGATCCTGCCAGGGATCCAGAAGTATTGGCCTTCAGGAAGGGCGAAGTCTAAGCGGTTTTTATTCAGTCGTTTGTAACAGCACTTGTCAGAGGTTATCGGATCTAGGGCTTCAGGTTAGTTAGGGGTTTCAAAATTGTTTTTGGGTCTCCGGTGGGGTTCTACACGTCTCTGCGGGGGTATTGCAAGGTAATAAGTCACAGGCTTTTGAAAGAAAGGCTTCCGGAGTAGGATTTGAGTGATTCGAGTGTGTAGAGTTTTGTAGCTTTATAGGGTTGGTGGACGTTACGGGTTCAGCTTTTCGGTTCAGAAACGCACGCCTGATCCCCAATCCGGATTTCAACATGTCTTAACTCGCTGAAGCCGAAGTCCTAGCCGCTATGGTGGGGAGGTTGCGGAAGCAGCATGTGTTCCTTGGGGGGGCTGTTGCTCGAAGCTTCTGCTGGATTTAGGTCGTCGCAGGAAATCGGTTTCAATGCTTGTTGCTACGAGTCCCAAACCAAACCCAATGCAAAAGACTTGCACTTGAGATCTGAGGTGTGGTGCGCCACGGTCCACTTGTCCATTTTCGGTGCTTTCATCGACATCCTGCTCGACTGCACGCTTTTTGCTAGCATTCTGTAGCAGAGAAGCCAGCAGCTACAGCTCCCAACAGAGTGCTGGCATCCGAATCCATCATAAGGTACGGTATGGTGTCTATGTGCATATGCACGAGGTGTGAGAGTGAAGGAAAAACATGCAGATGCGATCAAACATGTGATGTACTCGCATACTTTGCCGTGCCTCCTGTCATGTACTGTGGTGTAATGTAGCATAATGTATTGTAGTTAATGCGTTGCCCCGTCGTGCCGAGTCGTGTCTCACGTCACTTCAAAGGTGTATGCCAGTGTCAGTGTCCTAAAGCGTAACATGATGTAATGCCTAATGTGAAATTGCATTCGTGCGCACCTTCATGCCTGCATGCATGCATCAGTGATCTAAGCCCTAAAGCTTGAATAATTTGATGCAGACTCGAAAGCCTCAAATTGTTGAAAGAGCCTGTTTACACGGTGTTATGACAAAGCTAAGCCGTCATACATCATCACCTGAAGTGCTGAAGATCAAAGTTCAGGTGTGTCCAGTCATCCCGTAACCTGACATTCCCAGTTCTGAAGCCGCAGTTTCAACAAACCCCTATCCTCAACGGTCCAGCTGTTGAAAATTTGCAGTAGCACAGCCGCAGACCAAAAGTACTACATCCGAAGGGTTTTTGGAGCCAAAGCACCTTCAGGACGTTAGCAATCTAAAACCCTAAGCCCTGGCCTCAAATCAAACACTTCAGTCACCCAGTCCAAGCAATCGAACCCTAAATCCTCAGCTCTAAAGCCCAAAAAGCGCACTTGAACCCCCAGCCCTAACCCGAAGCCCTCTAAACCCTAAACCCTAACCCTCAAGCCTAAGCACCCTTGAGCCCAGGAATGCCAACATGTTGACGCCAGAGGGTCTCCGAGAGATTATCGATCGTCAGGGTTGGCCCTCCGGAAAGCAGAGTTGTTTTTTCGGTTTAGGGTTTAGGGGGTTAGGGCTTGAATTAATTATCACTATGATTGTTAGCAACAATATGGTTATTGTATTGGTTGTTATTACTATGCTTGGTATTGGTAAGGGGTTTAGAGGTTTAGGGCTTCGTGCACTAGGTAGGCCTTTGGGACATCTCGTCCTTTCCACTAGTGGGGCTAAGAGGATCGTCTTCACGAGTATCATTTTGAAACCCTAAACCCTAAACCCAACCTAGTTCACATCAGGAACTGAATCCAGAGAGCCATCCTGAAATAGAGGGGCTCGTGTAAGCATTCCGTAAAGGCTCTTGAGGAGTGGAGGCTGTCATATCAGGAGCTAAACGATAGATAGCTTGGCTTTCATGCTAGAAGCAAAGGCAACGGGTTGCTCCGAAAACCAGAGTGCGTGGTCCTCAGGACACTGGGTTGTCTTATGTAAAACGCGCAGATACCTTGTTCAATAAGCATGTTTCCCCAAGCAGTGTGATAAAGTGTAAAGAGAATTGGTTGGTGTGGACCCTGTGCTTGCCGGATACAGGTTCTTCATGTTCTTTTTTATTTACACACGATCTGCACGGCCATGTCCTCCGGAAAGTGCGAGAAATCTTGAGTCCCGCCAGTATCTGCAGGGAAGCACGTGGATGTAATTAGTCCGCTGGTTTGGTTCATGCTTTGAGACTCTGCCTCACTTCCGTGTGACGCATCGCTGTTCTGGTTCCAGAATTCTGGCTGCAAGAGCCATTCCATAGCTTCAAGGTGTTGCCCGTGTCAGGGATGGTGTTCCTTTTTTTTCAAGGATGGTAACCACGTGGCTCAGCATCCCTCAATCCCACACCGCTCTCACTATACTTCACCGCAGAAGTCTCGGGTCCCGTGTTAGTGAACCCTGGGCTGAGCCTCAACCCTGATACTGTTGATGGACAAAATCCTGCATGACCTGAAGGACTCTAAGCTATGGGAATTATGGTATATTCCTTATTATGGGTCATGCAGGATTTTGTCCATCAACAGTAACAACGTGAGGTGGATGCGGCCGCCTGCCCTGGCATTGTTCGTCCTCCTTGTCGGTAGCTTGGTGTTTCTCGGCGAGTTACTGTTTTCCTCGATTCGGGGGTCTAGTTCTAAGGATCCCGGCCATAGAGGGCTATAACTGCAGGATTACTGTGAGTTGTGTGGCGCTGCCACGTTTTAATTGTATGAATCTTTTATGACATTGCTGCCGTAACTGTCCCAAGGTGCAATGTTAAATCACTTACAGTGGTCAGCGGTGGTGTTTTCTGACAGCGGCGAAGCCGATGGTGATTTGATGATGATGTTGATGGTGCTGATGTTGGTCGCAAGCGGCTCACGTGGTGGTGGCTACAAAGGCATCTGAAGTATGAGGGTGTTGTCGAAGGCTCGTCGTGTTGACTCTGGCAGCATCCCGATGGCGACTGCAATGGGTGTTCTTTTGATGATGCTTATACCGGGTTTGTGATGGGAAGCTCAAAAGGATTATGAGCATCTGTGATGAAGCTGTTGGTGATTGTGAACCAGATGAGAGTAAAGATGGTAATCACAGAAGATATGTGCCGTTCCGAACTTGTGTTTCGAGAACAAGCAGCAACAACGGGTGGATCATCAGGATCGCTAAGTCACTACCGCGATCAGCGAATACTGCAGCCGCCATGACCGCATTCACTCTCTTAGTGTTGGTGTGCATTGCTTATTCTTGTAAGGCGGGTGTGCTGGACATCATATGGGACCTGGATTTCGTCTGTTCTTGTCAAAGATTGTGTCCTCGAACGCATCGTCATATACCATAAAGCAGCATATAATATACAGCGAACAAGATGTTTTTCCTGTGTTGGCAACTTGTGATTACGATGTAGACGCCTGCTGAATCATCGAACAAACTAGGCACCTGTCAATCATGACTATATCGGAGAGCAACTGCTGAGTCCCTGAAGATTGACTTATCATGGGTCTACATGATATGACCCTATAAAGAAAAGCTTTCTAGAACCCTACAAACCCATATAAAACCAGGAAAACATGCATTGAACAGAACCCCTTGGATACAGCCCTTCTGAAACCCAGATTCCGCTAGGCTCATCGCCTTGGGGGTGTGGAGTGATACCCGGGTCCGTCGTCTTGGGCTCTGGCGCGATGAGAACTTCCTCTCCGACGATGTGACCGAGGCATTGGGTGCATACCAAGAAGGTCCATTTACATATATATATATATATAATATGGCGGCCTATATGTATATATAGGTATACAAATAGATACATATATATATATATATTTATATTTATATTTATTTATATATTTATATATTTATATATATATATATATTTATATTTATATTGCTCTTATGGTACTCCGTAGCCCAAAACCACAAGGATGGTCTTTTGGGATCTAGTTCCATGATGGTCGTATATATGGACCATAAAGCGTGGGTGGAGTTCGGGGTTAGTTTGGGGTTTAGGGTTTAGGGCAATGTAGGGCATCCACCAAGCTCCGGGCTCAACAACAAGGGCAACCAACCTTCGTTGCTGGGCGTTTCAGTGTAATGCTCCACAGGGCTGCGTTGGAGGTTCCACTTCTAACCAGACGACCCTCCATGCTTACTGAATATAGCTTGTCCGGGTAAATTACTGTGTGGGCTATAGTCAAACTATAGCGTGCGATAGTTGTTCAATCCTGTTTACCAGTTTACCAACTTTACAAGATTCAGGACTGCCAGATCGCCTTTCTGGTGGGTTCAAGCAACCTGGAACCGTCGGAAAGCCCCCAAAAGCAGGCTGTCAAGGCGAGTTCAGTACAGAGGGGTGTATCAGTATGAGTCGTGCCCGACCTTGCACGCTGCAGCCCTAACCCTAAAGCCTAAAGCCCCGAAGCCTGAACCCTTAACCCTAAACTAAAGATGAAATTCAAGGGCCACAAACCTCAGGGCCAGAAGCCTAAACCAAAGCCCTACATCCGAGCTTTTAAGAGCTCATGCCAATTCTAATATAGAAGCATAGCGTTCCTCATGATAACCACACTATCTTATACCACAAAACCTTGTTCTAATAATTGAGGCCTTCATTTCCGAGCTTGTGCCTCGTGGACTCTTTGAGTTTCCGGGCTGTTGGATTGAACCGTGTCGTCCTAAGTCCAGTTGGTAACTTGAGGACAAGAAGGTTAGTGTTTAGGAACAGGCGGTTGGAAGAGAGTTTAGGCCAAAAGGGCCCTAAACCCTAAACCCTTATTCATCAGCCTTTGAGACCTTTACTTGCTTGGAGTCGTTTATGGACCTCTGTGTACCCCTAGGGTTTAGGGTTGAAGGTTTAGGTCATAGAGGTTTATAGGGTTTAGGGGTATACTTGGAGGATCATGGGACTTAGTAAGTATGGTTATAAGTACCCTAAGTGGGGTTATAAGTAATTATAAGTATAGTTACCTAAGTAGGGTATAGAGGTTTAGGGTTTAGGGGTATAGGGTTCAGGGACCCTAACGGTTTAGGGTCCCTGCTGGCAGGCGCCTCGGCAGTGTTGCAGGCGTCGCTCGGGAAAGAAGCAGTCAAAGTCCAAGAACGGTGAGGCCCGGGTCGATCGGTTAGGCAGTTTAGGGCGTAGTAGGGTTTCTGGTTTAGGGTTTAGGTTCAGGGTTTAGGGTTCAGGGTTTTGTGATCAAGGGTTTAGATTCAGGAGTTTGCTCCGAAGGATTAGGTAGCGACGGAGTGGTACATCTGGCTGTCATTCTAAAGAGCTCTGACCCAATGCGGGAACTAGCCTTGTAGCCTTGTGGCTCTTTGGGACACGGAAGCATAGTATGCTGGGTTGTTTACACTAACGACTGCAAGCTAGCGGTCCGGTAAGGCAGCAGCAAAGCAGACCCCGGAGCACCGCCTTGTCCGCAGGAATTCCCTCAACACACACGAGAAATGCTGCATCGACACTGCATGAAGATATCGAGACATGGAAATACACGCATACACCAATAACAACGAATACACAAATATATATATAGAGATAGGAATAGATATGCGCATAAACAATCGTTCGCCGAAGCCCCGCAAAGCCAGCGATGTAACAGTCTTCCCTACCACATATGTACAAACAGCTGTTTTTAGGGTCTTAGGGCTGGGAAGTACTATACCAGAAGGGCTGAGGGTTTATGGCGACTACAGCTGCAGTCCTATACAAAGGGAGTATAATATAATGTACTCCAAATCATGACAACGCTTATGTCACCCTTTATGAATAACTTCTCTTGCTTCACGAGGCCGCCCCAGGGGCCGCCCCTGAATCGCATCATTTGCTTCGCCGACTTCGGCAACCCGTGTCGTGGCTCCCTTCAGAGTGATCGGCGTTTACGAGTTTGCGCCGTTTTTGTTTTATCGTGGACCCTCAACCTGCAACATTTGCTAAGCCCCAGCAAAAACTCGCAACAACATGAAATCGGAAAACTCCGCACCCCTTTGGTCGCGATTTTTGTTGCAGGCTAGGCTTGTGGGGTTTAGGCTGACCCTACTGGAATCCCACAAAAATCCGTGTGAAGCCCTCAATTCCTGCTTTCTTTATCCTTACTGAATTATTGTAGATATACGATAAGGTAACCCAAAACCCTAGTCACAAAAATAAGACCTCTATGTTACCGAGCATAAGAACTTCGTTTCGGGTTCAGGGTTCTCGGGTTCGAACTTACCTGAGGCGGCGGAAGTGTTTTGAATCCGCGAGCTGTAGCTGCCATAACTCACCTCTTGTACTCTTCGTATTGATACTACCTCAGGGTTTTGTGCTTGGGCTCTGCATAGAGGTAGGTTGTCGTAGCTGAAGGGTACAACGGGGGCCGGAATAACAAAGTAGTGTTATTTCTCGGGTTCCGGACTCCTTGTTTCGATCTTAAATCTAGCCCTCGCGCCTTACGAAACCCTCTTCTTCTTGTAAAGCCCCCTATATTGCCGCTGAGGGTTTCGAGCCGATGATCCCAGGTGGCTGCGGGACTGAGGGAGTTTGTCATCTACCGGAACACTCTGTGGGAGGTTGCCAGGGAGTACAGGCTGTACCGCGGTCCGGGTTTATGTAGGTTTTAACAAGGGTACTCTCAGGGCTTTCCTTTGGCCCCCAAAACCGACCTTTTTAAGAAATTATATATAGAAACCATAATAAGGAACCCTAAAAAGGTAGGTTTTTCCGGCCACAGCTTGGGTTTAGGTTGTCTAGCAAGCAGGCGTGGGGGGGTTTGTTATACGTTTCGGCTTGGGTTCCCAGGGTGGGGTTCGTTAGACCGAACGACCTACACAGAGCCTCCAAAACCCCTTAATTAAGGAATACCTAGGGGTTCCTTAAAGGGATCTATCAGGGATCTATAGGGTTTAGGGATTAGGGGACTCCAAAACCCCTTAATTAAGGAATATACCTTAAATTATAATAGGATCCCTAATATGATTTAAGGTATATTCCTTAATTAAGGGGTTTTGGAGGCTCTGGGTAGGCCTGTAGCAAGGGAATGCTAGCGACAGTGTACCCTGTTGCCTATAACCCCCGTAAAGATCCACTTCCACCTGGCCTTCGACCCTGCGTCGTATCTCCCGGGAGGGAAAAGTCTTGTTTATAAGTTTCTGCCTAAACCCCGCAAAGTAGGTAGAATAAGGGCCCAACCAACACCCATAAAAGGCTATTATTCTACATACTTTTGGGGTCTAGGTGGTCTACAGTTTTCGAAAAGGGAGCACTCTGGAGAGAACAGCCAAGGCACACCAGCTCCATCGAAAGCCACATCTGGGGCAACTTGGTCAATGCTCCGGACAAAAACAGACCCCTTTTAAGTACGGTAAACCCCGTAAAGTTGGAAACCGGATTAAGGCCAAATAGTGCTGGGTTACATTACTCTTAAGGATTGAGGCTATGAGGTTTCCAACTGTTGGACTTCTGCTGTACAGACAAACAGACATATGTTGGGATCCACGGCCCTAAACTCTAAAGAGACTAAATCATGAGCTCTAGACCCTGAGCACTAGATCCCTTTTTTTTCATCCCTAAACCCCGAATCCTAAAGCCGCAGGTCTGGAAGTGCCGCCTGTAATCATTCTTTTCTGAGGGCTTGAAAAGGGGTTTATACGCACTTCGTGAGGTTTTTCATTGATCAGGGCTTCGCAAGAGCTGTGTGCTTCAAGGAGAACCTAGACCCCCCAACTACCCTCTAATATACCCGAAATACCCACTATTAAGGCCCATAAGGGCTCTATTAATGGGCACTTGGGGGGTCCTGGAAAGGGACTTAGTGGGATGAGTCCTACAACGCACAAGCCGCGAGGCAAGAGTGGCTGGATCCAGGGCAGCTTAGCCATGCAAACCTCTCCAAAGCTCAAGGAGCTAGCCATCAAGCTGGAAGAAGGCCGGGATTTTCACACGATTTAGAAGCCTCAGGCGTGACCCACGGCCCACGGCTGAGTGAGATTAGTTTGTTGTAGGGGTTAGAGTCGAGGATTGGGCTTGGCTCAGGGGTTAGTGGAGCCCTAAACCTTATCTTAATGGGTGCTTCCTCATGCAGCCCTGAATGGAAACGTATACACACATAAATGCCTCAATCTTGTGACATGCAAGATCGTAAGTACCTGTATAGTAGAAAGTGGGGTGCCTATAGTCGGAATTGCTGTTATTTTTTGGGTAAGTATCTCCCTTAGCAGTTCCATTGAAGGATCCCTTAAAGGAGCCCTTAAAGGTACTATAGGGTTCTATAATAGGGTTCCCTGTAAAGGTATTTAGGACCCTTCCGACAGAAGGCTTGCCGCGTGCTTTCGTCCGAGTTCACACCTCGCGCTTTGCTCGCGTGCGGGCAGCCATGATGACAACGCATCCTGTGTACCCGGACAGGGTTTAGGGTTTAGGGACCGTCAGAGTACTATATATAGGGGCCTTAAAATTACCAATACTATTTTGGTGGCTCCTTATTGTACTTGTGGTAGAATGGGCTTAGAAGGCCCCTATATTACGTATTGTGTTCAGGCTTTAGGGTTTCTAGTAGGGCTTAGGGGTCAGGGGTGAAGGTTAGCACACGGTTCCTGAAAGGTTCCGGTCTTTGGAATTTCGTTCCCTTTGGATACTCCGGGGCTGTCGCGGGTGGACCTCGGCTTTTGCGCTGCGGCTTGCGAGTTTGGCACGGGTTTGTCCTAGATCCAGATTGAGGCCTGGGGGTTGTAAATATAGGGGCCTTAATAATTACCTATACTATTTTGGGGGTCCTTAATACATTTATAGTGTAGCGGGCCCGAAAACCCTATTCTAATCAGAAAAGCCCATTACGGATTTCTATAGGGGCTTAACTTCAGGTTAATGCTCCAGGCTTATAGTAGGTTTCGAGGCGTTCGCGAGGGGTTTAGTGTTACGGATTCCATTCCCTTCCACCAGCGGGAGCTTGGATTGGTCAAACAGGTAGCTTTCGGGTGCCCTTTGAACCAGCCACCTTCCCCGCGTGTTTGAAATTGTCGCGTTTCTGCTGCCGGAGGGTCGCACACTTACTTACCGATTACGGCATCTAGGGTGAGAAACGCGAACCTAAAAACCCGGAAAACATGCCTAATGTGGTCTCCTGATTAGTAACCCCCCCCCCCTCCTGAACATCCCGAATCCGCATTAGGGGGGGGGGGGGGGCGCCTCCCTGATCATCTTTAGTTGTTTGGGGAGTCGGGGTCTAAGTTGTTTGGGGGCCGGGGCTCTCAGTAGCAGTAGTAGTAGTAGTGGTAGTAGTAGTACAGTAGTAGTACAGTAGTGGTACAGTAGTAGTACAGTAGTAGTACAGTTAGCAGTACGGTAGTACATTAGTCGTACAGTAGTACAGTAGTAGTACAGTAGGAATTAGTAATTTCAGTAGTAGTACAGTAGTGGTACAACAGTATTGCAGTAGTGCAGTAGTAGGCTCTTTGTTTCTTGGGCTGGGCCTCTCTGCAACAACGCCCATCTTCAGCAGCCCTCTTTGCTTCAGCAGCCCTCTTGCTCCGCTCTTTTCGCAAGCTTCGACTGTCAACTCCATTGGCATACAGTTCTCTTTGCCTGCTCTGCCCCATCTGGTCTGTGAGCCCCAACCACTGGACGCTCTTGCAAGGGGACAGGGCCTCTCCAGATGAGCCCTGGTTTCTCACTTACAGAGACTCTTTACACCCGCCCTCTGAGAATGCTCTGAAGCAGGCCAGGACTGTGGCTGCTCTGCTGGGGGTGCTCCTCTCTTGCGACCACGAGTACCTCTTCCGCCATCTCATGAGGAAGGAGGCTCTCAAGCGAAGCAAGGTCCCTCTCGCGACAGGACAGGAGGCCCCCTAAACCTCTAAACCCTAAGCCTTAAGTCTGGCTGGCTGGCTCTCTCTCTTCTCTGGTCTCCTCTATCTTGCCTGTCTCTGTCTCTCCGCTTCCAAGGCATCACTTTGTAGTAGGAGTGTTTATTTCCCTAAACCTTAAAAGAATAAAACCGGGATGGGAATTACGACTATTGAGGGGGAGTTTATTAGTACGTGCAGGCCGAGTTTAGCTCTATTGAGGGGGCTGCTCCACTATTGAGTTCCGGGCCGAGTTTAGCTCTATTGAGGAGGCCTTTACTAATCACGAGCTCACATTACATAAATCCGACACCCTACAACAGTAAAACCTTCAACTTGAAGCCTTAAAAACTCCAAACAAGCCCCAAACCCTAAGAGCCCTGAGCCCGAAACCCTAAACAGCCGAGGTATGAGCTCTGCATGTGCGACTTGCACATCACCGCAGCCAAGCGGGCCAAGATTGTGGGGGACTGTATTCTTGGAGCCCGACCTTGCAGATTGTTCTGGGGCTCCTTGAAGGGGTGGGTTTAGGGGCTAGGGGTTTAGGGATTGGTTGAGGCGGTTCCTTTGAGGCAAGGGATCTCTAAAAGGGTTTAAGTTGGGGGGGGTGTTGTGTGTTCCTTTAAGGGTTGTCACAAGGGCCTAGGATGGGCAGAGACCCAAGTACGGGTCTTGCAGGGGTTGAAAGGGCGCTGCAGGCTTTCATGAGGTTCTTGAGGATTTTGAAGGTTGAATAAGGCCGTTGACCAGGTAAGAACCCATATTATAGTTCATCATGGCGGTTTTGTAGGTGTACTTTGAGGGTTATCTGTCGTTGCTCTCAGGGTGTTAGAACCTTACTTGAGGGGATGCAGAGAACTAGTGTGGGTTTTCAGGAATTCTTGTGGTGAGGATAATGCTGTTTGAGGGCTCCGGGTCTGCATATCCAGAAAGCCTTGTGTGCGTAGGGTCCTCTAAACCCTGAAGACTTTGCCGGTGTGACCCCTTCCAAACAACAAAACCCCCAGAGCCTTGTACGATAGAAATCCTACGGGTTCAGGTTTTCCGGCGTAGGGTCCCCAGCAAAGCCCGGCAAGAGTTTGTTGGTCGTAGAACCCCAATTGGTTCGAAGGAGACTCATCGACAAAATTTTTGTTCAGGGCTTTGCTCAGTTTCAATTGGCAGAGTGAGGAAAGCAGGATATTCACGTGTTCTGTATTCATAGGTTAACTTTGCTAAGCTTCCGAAAAATCCACGATACCCGAGACAATATTGTAAAAGCTGGTAAGGCTCTTCTACATATTAGGTTCCTTATCCTTAAGCAAAGCCCCCACGAGGATCCTTGGCATTTGTGGCTCTGTTCTTTTCAGTGGATGGCTCGGCTGTGGGCGCACGAAGTCCAGAAGAATGTCCCATTGAGCAAGGAGAGGGAGAGGGTTCGGGCCAAAAGGCTCTTGCTTTCAGGGGTTTTATAGGGCTCAGTTTTGGGGTTTATAGGCCTTGATACTGGAGCTGCAATGGAATATGGAAAGGTGTTGGATTTTTGCAGCTCCAGTATTGATTTTCATTTCGGTTTTCTTTATGTTTTTGCTTTGTGCAGGGCTCGAGGATCCCGGGTTCTCATGCGTGAGCCCTTTCCGGCAACCTTGAAAATGAGAGTTGCGGTCTTCGGATCCGTCTGTGAAAGTCACAGGAAGCTTCTTGTGGTACACCTTCGTGTCTCTCTTCTCCGTGCTCCTCAACTGCGTGCCCCGCAGTCTGGAGTACCGACTTGCGCAGCGAGGTTTCGTGCAGAAGAGCCACGAACACCACGCCCGGCAGCCACTTGATGAGCTTAGCGGTTTGTCTTGTACTTGTACCCTGAGGGTCTACCTAAAACATTAGGGACTACTGTGTTATCAGGGTACATGGACCCTTAGGGGTAGGTCACTGTTTTCCAAAATAATGAACTTGTTTCGAGGCACATGACAATTTCTTGAGCGCAGAAAAATTGAAACGAAAAGCTGAACAGAAGGCAACCCCGATGGAAGCTCTTTGAAGGAGCCCCTATAGAAACCTTTCAACAGAACCCAAATAGAGACCCTTTATAAGAGCCCCTGAAGCAGGCTTCTGAGAAGGCAGTTGAAGGATATCGGCTTTTGGCTGGTTGGCACCTGCCTCTCGCTCTGCTACACGGTAGTCAAGCAGTACTACCTTTTTATGTCCTTCTTCTGTTAGGGCTTAGGACTTTACGGTTTAGGGCTGTGGGGGATACAGGGTAACCGAGGCTACCTGCTTGTCGTGACCGCCTTCCTGGCAAACCTTTCTGAGGGCGATGAGGCGACTGGGCTCAGTTTGATGTGGAAGGTTGGATAAGCACTTGTATAGATTATGTTAGTAACAACTACCTTAATTGTTATAAACCCTAAACCCTACCGCTATAGTAACAATATAGTGTAACAAGCCTTGAGCGAAGCATCGTTTTCAGACCGTTTCCACTTGGGTGCCTCAGAACTGAGGGGAAATGGATGTTCAGCTTCGCAGTGGTTGTGGTTCGGAAGCTGGTGGTGGTGCCGGTTCTCGCCACGTTGCTGTCCAGCGTTGGCACTGAACTTAGCATCTGCGCGCTCTCCGGGGAGGCTCTTACCCCACCTAAGAAGTTCGGATTGGATCTGCAGCTTGCCACGGCTGGTGCAGAAACCGCTTCCTCGACACCTGAAGAATCGGAAGGTGCTGCGAGTGAAGTTTGGCACCAGAAGGTCCGGGATCTAGCAGGCGGGAGTTTCGGAAAATGTAGGAAGCCTAGTAGACCCTGAGGCGTACCGTAGTGAAGTTCTTGCGAGCTAGAGAGAGTCCGAGTCTTCGGATTCCTGATTTTTCCGGTGCATTTTGCTACTGAGATGGTTCTGTACCCCAAACCCTATGCTTTGCACCCTCAACCGTACATACCCACGTCCATACAATTTAAAGACACTACGAGGTCGTGGCATAACCGTCCGTCAGCTTCTTGACTTCTATGCCGACCTCGGACAGAGGACCATGAAGCATTTTGAACCTCACCAGAGCCATGACTCAGTTAGTAGATATCATCAAATTGTGCTCTTAGTCGTTGAAAGTCTAGATTGGGTTTCAACGTGTTGTAGCTGGAAGACTAAGACTCTTAGCTTGGACAGCTGCTGACATAATTATGAAGCCGAAGAATTCGTGTGATGGGTCGCATGTTCGAGGGCTACGTAGAAGAGTTGTAGCCATCTGTTCCGATCCATTTCGTTGCGGTGGCAAGGGTCCGAGCCTGGAGGCTGTTTCCTTTCCTCCTCTGCCGTAGGCCCGCTAGCTTGAAAACCAGACCTGAGTCTAGAACTGTTGACTGTAGGGGCCGGGCTGATTAGTAATACTATGTAATACTCTTCCTCAAAATTAGGGCTCTTTCTTTTACAGTCCTAAACCCTAAACCCTAAACCCTCCTGAATGGTTTCCTAAGACGTGAAAGACATGCTAGGACCATCTGGGGCTGTAGCTAAGGCCTAGGTCGCCTTGGCAGACGTCTGAGCACCTTAAGTTAAACCCCATAAAGGTCCCCCTAAGGGTTCCTTTAGGGGGTACTTTAAGGGGTACTTTTAAGGTTCCTTTAAGGGTCCCTTTAAGGGTTACTTTAAGGGTTCCTTTAAGGGGTACTTTAAAGGATACTTTTAATGTTCCTGCAAGGGTCCCTTTAAGGGTTACTTTAAGGTTCCTTTTAAGGGTGGCTTTAAAGGTTCTTATTCTTTGGGCTTCACAATATTGTTTAGCTAAAACCCCAAAGATCCCAAAGCTTCAGAGGTCAACGACGCATGACGTGGTCCGCCAAGTGATCATCCCAAACTCGCTTCAGCTGCGGGAAGCCCGCTTCTTCTTCGTCCTGCTGCGGCAGGTGTGCTACAGGGCTTTAGGCCCAGACCTTCCAAAATCCCTTAATTATGGAATATACCTTAAATTATGGTAGGATCCTTAATATGATTTAAGGTAAATTCCTTAATTAAAGGATTTTGGAAGGTCTGGGGGCTTAGAGGCCGCTACGTTTTCGGCCTATGCCGTCGGCCTGCAGGGTCTATGGCATGGTGTTTTTGAGGTTTAGGCCTCTATAGTAAACCCCATAAAGCTGGAAACCGGATAAAGGCCAAATAGTGCTGGGATTCCCTATACATTACTCTTAAGGATTGAGGCTATGGGGTTTCCAACTTTTGGGCTTCTACTGTAGGGTTCAGGGCACAGGATTTAGGATCCTCGTGGCTTAGGGTTTCGGGATTCCTGGGTCGGCATTTAGCAAGTCTATGAGTGACGCGTTCGTCGGCAGACATTGGATTCTCACCCCGGAATCGCGCCACATTATTGTGCAGCCGAGCGGTGTTACTCTAGACAGCTGAATCCTTGAATCTAAACTCTTCGGTAGTTTTTGGCAGTTCAGTTGGATCGAGATGAACTCCATCCTTGCATTTTGCCGTCTACAGCGACAGATTTTTGGTAGATTACCGCGGACCTCATCTTTCTCAAAAACTGGGCGAGCTGCGGCCACGTTTGCAGCTTTTATGAGATACAGCCGAAACGTACGTAAGATCCAGGTAACTGTCCACCGAGATAGGGAGTTGCAGTCCTTCAACCCTTTCACCCTTAACTCTTGAACCCACCAGCCGCAACACACAAATCAGCCTAACGATAAGAGTACCTGGCAATCAGCTACATCTCAACCAATTGGCTTACGAGCACTACTATCCTAGGAGAAACCACCTGATGATGAGGCATGTTGCGCCCGGGGCGGGGGCGGGGGGAAGCTGGGCAGGTGACAAATCTGGCTGGTCCTTCCAAGCCATATTGCTTCTTGGGTCATCGACAAGAGGGATTGCATGGTTTCTAGAGGGCAAAAATGCACAGTTTCGCAAGTGACTTCCGCAAGTGGTTTCCGGCAGGCTCATGCCTTGCTTGTTCATACATGGAGATGTTGCGTTCTTCTGCCATAGTCTTAAGCGTTGCAATATTGGAACTATATTTGTTTCTACAAGATCACCCCTTAAGTAGCTGTGCGCTCTCGAAGCTCGAAGATAAGTGAAGCTTTGGGCCACAGCCAGGGCAACGGCTCTGTATCTAGGCATCGAAGGCTATGCAGAGTCTAGGGTGTGGGGCCTGTAGGGTTGCCCGAAAATTCTCGGTCGAACCGACACGAAGGTGAACAACTCGTCCCAGAGAGAGAGAGAGATTGAGACAGAGAACAGACTAAACATCTAATCCTCCGTCTCTCGGGGCCTGGTTGTTTTTGAATCGGGCTGAGGCTTGGTCCTTAAGGCTTAGATCTCAGGGGTCAAAAGGTAACCCGCCCCCCCCNCCCCCCCCCCCCCCCCCCAGCCCGATACTACAACCAGAAGCCCTATACTGTCGCCACCCCCCGCCCAAAACCTTAAACCCTAAACCCTCCAAACCCAAAGCCCTAAACACTTTAAACCCTCAAGGTTCAGCAGGCCGCCCCCAAACTCAGGGTTCACGCTAGGCCTCGACTCTGGAACCCTCAAAGCGGAAGAAGTCTCTAGGAGACCGTCCAAGAATCATTTCTGCTGGTACTATATACAACTAGTATCCCAGATGAGACTCCAAGGAGAATTTTGCAGGCTTTCGGTAAACTGCTTCGGAGTAGTTAAGAAGCAGCACAGTGTTGGGGCTCATTCCCACAACTATATGAGAGTGCAAATTGTGCAGGCGCCACAGCAAGCATCACGTTTCCGAGGGAGACCCTCGAACCTGCACCCAAACCGTCAACCCTAGACCCTAAACCCTAAATCCCAAACCCCTGAAACCTTAACCGCAAACACACAGGCCCCGTATCGATTTTCCCAAAAGAATCCAGCCGAGGCAAAGTGTCAGTCAGAGGCCCCACAGCAGAGACGAAACCTTGGCGCCTTGGTCCTCATATATTACATATACATATTTATTTATTTATGTATATTTATACCTATATCCCATAAATGTTGTGTATATCTGTAGCAACCTGTATAGAATAGAGATTTTGGGTTTGGTGCTTTTGTTGAATAAGCCTTGAACGCAATCTTTTTTGAAATCTTGGGCTCGGAGATGTTTTTTTTGGCTTTTGAGCTTCGGAAGTTGTGGGGTTTTCCTCCTGACCCATATCCTCGTAAACCGACATCTTCTTAGTAGCTGAGTAGGTAGCCTTTAGCCTTTTGGGCTTTATCTACTCCTACCCTACTTGCAAAGATTAAGCGTTTTTGGGGCTAGGGTACCGTGCCTTCGGAGAGTTCAGCCAAGGAAAGGCGGAGGGGGCGCAGCTCCTGGTGCCAACAAGGGGACGCCAGCTTTTCGGCTCATTTTTGGGCTTTGGGGCTTCGGGTGTGAGGTTTAGGACTGCATGATTCGTTTCGAATGCCTGGGAGAGAGACAGAGAGCAAGAGAGGGACAGAGAGCGAGAGAGAGAGAGAAAGAAAGAGAGGGGTTAGCATTTAGTAAATTTAGTGGCTTGTGAGGTTTTGTTTACACAAGCGGTTAGGGTTAACCGGTTTGCTATGTGTTCTTCAACACCTACAGGTCGAGGGTTCCGGCTTGAGGGATTTGTTAGATTTGTTGAACAAGTTTTTACAGAGACGTTGTATCTCTTCTTTAAGCGCCTCCAACAATTCTCTAAGGCGGGGCTTAGAGGGGGTTGTATCCGGGTCTTACAATTGGCATGTCTGGGTTGATAAACTGTCTTCGAGGCTTGTGTGTTTATGGTGGCTTTCAATTGAATGGGTCACATACGACTTTTATAGAGGCCCTTGCCATGGGTTGCAAGTAACTTTGGTGGCTTAAAACCCATGAACTCGGGGATGTTGCATGATGGAAAATATCGCAGAAACCATATATACATCAAGGAAACTTCATGAAAGAGGGAAATCAGCTTTTTGAGCAAGCCCGAGCTTGCTGCTGTTGGGCCCTACATTACAGTCTTGTTGAGGTTCGCCTGTCTCGGCTGTAAGCTTGGGGGGGGGCGGCTAATAATAAAGCCCCAAAACCCTAACCCTTGACCCTAAATCCAAGCCATTGAACTCTAAAGTTTGACACCCTTACTAGCCCTAAACCCTAAGGCCCTAAATCCGATATATTCCGAAGCCCGAGACCTCGACCCCCAGGCAGTCCTACATCCCTATAACCCCTAAGCCCTTTGCCGTTCAGATCAGAAGCCGAACCGTGCTTGCCCGGGCTTGCGTTGCGGCAGCCGATATTTTACCCCTGAACAGCCCTGGAGTTCTAAGCTACCACATCAATATAACCTCTTTGTTGCTCTCCTACTGTTCTATACGTTTTTTAACCCTAAACCCTGTGAGTGTCGAAACCCTAAACTCAGAGCCCGAAGCCCTGCTTTGCGTATGTTGGCCCGGAGTCGGACGAGGTTTGTGTCCCATGAAGTTAGGATCTCGGGCTTCTAGTCCCATCGTGTTGAGCATCTTGGGCTTCACGGTTTGGGGTTTAGGGTTTAGGGTTAGGACTTGCTGGCTGACACTAAGAGCCCAGCTGCAAAAAGGGTTTAGGGTTACTTCAGCCCTGGGATTGCAAGGTTTAATTCTCATTTCAGGGCTTTCTGGGGCTTCGGTTGGGTGCCTATCCTGCTGATGTGCTACCTCGCTGGTTTCGAACTGCTCATTATCGTGTATACTGTAGTCTTGTCCTTCTCGATTGCCATCTGCCTACTACAGTAGGCAACCACGAGGGGCCTTGCGCACGATGCTCCGGCCCAGGCGTGGGAGTCACAAATCGTGGCGGAGGACTTTCTCAGCCATGGGGTAAAGGTGTGTGATCCAGAGTAATGCCGGTGGTGACTCGCAGTTCTATTCTGATGTTCCCGAGGTAGGAAGACATGCAGTATGCGGTATTCCCCCTGAAGAGATAAAGAACGCTAAAGCTAAAGCTCTAAAGCCCCCAACAAGAGGCTCTGAAGAGCTAGCAGCTACAATAGCAATCTTGCTTCTAATCGAGACGAAGGGAGAATACCCCCTTCGAGTTCATCAATATCTAGAGTAATTATATGCACGGCACTACCACTGCAAATCCTAGACTGGACTCTAAACCCCTAATTATCCAAAACCCCTGAGCCCTGGGTGAAGCCCGCCCGACACCCGAAACCCCAAACCCTAAACCCCCTTGAATGTTGGTTCCACCTTGACTATTCCCTTAGTGTTTCACTCATCAGACTCCGAACCACATGCCTCGCCTGGATCGTCCGAGTGTGCGCGCCGAAACCAACAACCTGGCAGGACGTGGAAAAGGAGGACCGCCTCTTCTTCGAGCTCCTGGACGATGGCGCGCCGCCGGACCTCCGAAACCTTGGAAATCTGGAGCTGCCGGTGCCTGGGACGGTAGTCTATAAATGATTTGACAAGCATATACAGAAGTAAATAGACACTATTCAAAGCAAAAATCATGTGTATGTACACATATTTATGTAGGCACGCATGTTCTGCATATACACGCACATCAAGATATATACAGAAGAGTCATATTCGTGCAGTGTCATAAGACTCTCGGTAGTGCAAGGTGCCGAGAGCACCGGTGTGTGGCAGTATGATCTATGGTTAGTGTACTCCAGCCTTGATTCCTTGAGCAATCTGTCTGAAACCGAAGTGCAGGAACCGTAAGAGAGGGCACCTTCAATCTTTTGCCCTATAAACTATAAACCGTACGAATAAGTAACAAAGAACCCATGACTTTATTTCGAAAACCTGAAACCTTAAACTGAATTCCGTTGAGGCATCCAAGTTTTGGCATGGGCTGCGCGCAGAACTGCAACTCAACGACTCCCAGGACATCAAGCTCCAAGTCACTAGGCCCAGGTTGTTTTAGGGTTTGGGGTTTCCACAACGTTAAAAACTCAGTATCAATGGCTGAATTCCGCTAGTCGTGCCTATGAAGAGAAAATTGAAAAGGAGTTGCGCACCAAACGAGGTGTTCTGCGAAAGGCGTAGAGAGTCTAAACCCAGACACTTACACCACACCGGGAGCTTGCAAATCCTAGACGCCGAAACCTGCACCCCAGGCTGCCATCCCTGAGCCCTCCACCCGAAACATACGGGAGTTTCCGAAAATCAGGGGTACCTTATTTTGGGGTCCTTAGAACAAGGATCCTACTATTTAGATTGCTATATTAGGGTCCCCCATTTTGGGAAACTCCCCTACCAACGGAAGGGAGTATTTGCCAGGTTGAAATCACCGCTCACAAGACGGTGGAAGAAGCCAAGAAGGTTGCACAGAAAGCGAACGAGGCTCTGGGCTTTGTTGTGTGCTGTTGCTGCCAGTTGCACTTGATTTCAAAAGTAGCGAGTGTTTTAGCGATGGTTAGGGCATCCTGACCCCAACAGGACCCTACGAGAACCCTGAACCCAAGACTCTTTCCTAATCCCAAACTTCTGCACATGCATCTAAACCTACAATTCGAAAGCGCAGAAACCCTGCACCATTCAGCAGACGAGCCCTTAAAGGGGAATCCTCGTGAGGCCCACCGTTCTGCCACCAAGTCCAAGTGGACTCCGACTGGACTTCCCTGGCGACAGCAGAGAGGCCGGAACCTAGTATAGAGGTCAGAATCATGGAGTTGCTATGTTGGCTTCTATCAGAATCTATTGGGGTTACTCGACGGGTTACGAAGAAGGGTTGAGGGGTGGTACCAAAAGGGTCTAGAAAAACAACGTATGATGTCCCCTTGTCGTTCTTATTCGGCTTATGTTTCGTTACACAAATGTATGCACAGATCTATGTACCTACTTACCTATCTTTCTATCAATCGACCTATCTACCTATCCATCTATCTATCTGTCTATCTATCTGTGTATGTGTATATTATATACATATATATATATGTATATACATATACACAGTATAGCTACATACATATATACACTCATGAATACATGCCTGTTTACATATATACGCATGTCATGTATGTATATGTACATACATGACCCCAGGGGGTCGCCTGATTACTACAAGGTCTTTCAATTGCTTGCCTTAAAGTCTTGAAAAATGCCATTTCGGGTATGGTCCTAACAGAAGCCCGTGTTGGAACCCTGTCAAATAGAAGGGCTGAGCCTTCCCCTTTGTTGTGCAGGCGGCGTCGGGTTGTCAAGCCCTGTTCCCGGTTTAGGGTTAGGGAATCTGAACCTTACAGCTCCAAGTCCAGAAAGCCGTAAACCTTGCCAGAGCTCGGATTCAAAGGGGACTCCTCCATCAACAACCGCAGAACAAGAAATACAAGCTAAACCATCAACCCCAAATTGAAACCCTATTTTGTGGAGGTTGACATGTAGATGACATTAATTTAAGGATCCGAAGGAGCGAAAGATACGCTGCGCTGCTACAGAGTCGTCCTAACATGTTGGCTTTTCAAACATTGCTGAGCAGAGGGTTCAGGGGAACCCAAACAACTCGTATAGTTTTATAGAGCTTGCATTATCGGGCTTGTAGATGCAGTACGTGGTTCGGGGTGCGGGCTTTAAGGTTTCGGGTTTGGGGTCGTGTCGCCGTGGATGTGCTCGGGTTCAGGGTATAGGTGTTTGCATAGGAGGGTAAGGGTTTTGGTTTGACCAGGGCTGACAAGCTTCTCACTCCAAATGATTGGTTCCAGTTTTTCAGCGACCCCGAAGAATACAGCTTTTCAACCTCCGATGGCAAGTGCCGAAGTGCTGGACTGCAAAGACCCTACTCGCCAAACTTAGTTTACCCTAAAAATGCTGGACTGCAAAGACCCTACTCGCCAAACTTAGTTTACCCTAAAACCTCATCAAATCTGACCTGACCGGTTAAGGGTTTTGGGGCTTTGGGGCTAGGGATTGGTGCCTTTAGGTTTATCTTTGCAAGCTCCCTCGAGCCAATGATTCAATGCCCTGGCGCCCTGCACTGTAAACCCTAGGGTTCAGGGTTTATAAGGCCCTAAACCCTAAACCCTACACCTTAAACCCTAAAGCGAGATCACGACATCCCAATCGACTTGTCTGACACCGATGAGCGGGTCCTGAGCATCGAGAGCCCGCGTCGAATCTGGCCTTTCTTCAGTACGCTTTAGGGTTTAGGCGAGTGGAGGGCTTATTGTCTCAGTATAGTAGGTTTAGGGTAGACGGTCAGAATAAGAAGTCATATTATTCCTCAGGGTATAGGGTTCGTACCGACAGCAGAGGGTTAGTGAGGCTTGTGGGCTTGCTCAGGCATGTATACTAGTGGTTTCACCATGACCAACCCTCATAAACCCTAATTTGCAACCTGAACCCCTTTGGCCTTGAATGTTTACAGGTTACACCATGACTGTCGTAAGACTGAGGCCTGAAAGACCAAGCCCTGCATCCTAATTTTTTGAACCCTAAACCCTACAAAGGTTACACCATGACCATCGCAAGCTGGCCTAAAGATGACGACGAAGGTCCGAAGACTACAGCTGCCAGCCAAGGCTATGCGTATGCCACGGTTGCGACTTAGATGCTACAGCATGGCAGACTCCCCGCGGAATTGTGTCGTTATTCGCCTAGTCCGCGATGCATGAATACTTTGAAAAAACAGCAGTGACAGCATAGTGTAGGCAACTTCGTAAGGAGCCTTTAGCCAGTTCTGAGTGTCATGAACCCAAGAAACGGTTGGTTAATCGGAAAACCCTGTCTCACGGGAGCAACCTCGGCAACTAAGGTAAACAATGGACAGCCCTACCTTGCTCAAAAGATGGTAACACATGGCTGGCGAAATAAGTTCACTTACCTCCTCGCGGCGATCTTCGCTGATGCCTTGGATGTCGAGATGTATTTTGATTGAGCGGTACTCACAATTGTTGTGTATGCTGGTATGTCGAGCTTCTATGCTCAGCATGGTCGGTGCTGCAATATAGGGGGATCCTTTTCTATGTAATCATCGTGAATCTATCGATTACGAAAGATCTGTGTTGTCAATGCCCTAGTTGGCGGCTCTTACGTATCGAGACTAAAACCCTCAGCCCTAAAAGCTTGAGCCGTCAAGCCTAAATTCCAATCCCCAACAACAAAATCCCTAAGCCCTAATCCCTAAAACCATAACCCCTAAAAATAACTCCTAAAGGCTGGAGCAGTTTGTACTGGTTGAAGGTATGATGAGGTGGCTCAGCTTCTGGCAGAGCGCCAATTTGACAAACTAGCCTCAGCCTTGCGCAGAAAAGGAAGCTTGGCTAAGCCCCACATACTCTGTACGTGTTCCCGAGGGGGTCACTGAATCACTGACGAAGAACCTAGGAAAGCTCGACATTCGCTACTGGGTATGTGCTTTCTGTGTGAATCAACATACTGGCATTTGCGCAACGCCACCACCGACGGACTCTTCCGGTTTTCTGGCAGCAGTTCAGGCGGGTTTACCGTTCAGGGTTTCCGCGGTTGTTGGATTTAGGTTAAGATCTTAAGGACTTAAGCTGCTTGCTCCCTGAGCCTTCCTGATTGATTTATGGTGATTTTTTCTACGAGCCCTTACTCTAGGTTTTGGGTATGAGAGGTTTAAGGGTTAAGACCAGGGCCAGGGCTATTCGGTTGAGATTTTGAGTTTGGGGTTTAGCAAGTACATGTTTGACGTTTTGCCGAATACAGCAAAGCCTGTTTCAAGAACAGCAGAGGCTGTGCTATAACGCCGTGCTCTTGCGGAACATCGAAGAGTTTCACCGGAGACCTTAGCGAGACCAGGCTGCAAGCAAACTAGATGCTCCATGGATGTGCAATTTTGTGTTGTTTTGGATTTAACCAAATAACTATGGTAACTATGGTTGAGGTTCGAGCACTCTACATATTTCACGGACGTCCGGCCTCCCCTAGAGCAGCATATATCTATGTCTATACATAGATAATCAAAAAACGCAGACGCACGAGGCTGAGATAGAGCGGCAGAACCCAAGAGTGAGGGACTGTCTGAGCCAGGAAGAGGATTGAGAGATATACAGAGAGAGATCTGCAGAAGAATGCAAAAGATAAACAAGAAGGGAGGAAGCTTACAGACGGAGCCGGGTTAAAGCCCATTCTTCAAAACCGTATCAAGCCCTGACAAACATCGAAGAAGCAGGTGGAAGCAACCAGTCAAAGCCCCCAAGAGCTATAGATAAAGATTACACACCCCTATGCATGTTTCACTCAGGAGATGACCACGTCCCTAAACAATCCGAAAACGCTCAAACGAGTTCTAGCCCGCCTGTTGTTTGCTGAGGAGATGAATAAGTTCGATGACATGATGGCCTATCTGAAAAAGACCTTGCGTGCGCAGGGCCGCGTGCCGCGGCTTGGAAGCTTCCGGGAAAATGTGGGAATCTGAGTGATTAGTGCGTGTGGATCCAACATGCTACCCATTTATCTGGTATGTTGTACCGTCGAACTATGAGGTCAAAACTCATTAACTTCTGTCTGTAGGGCTTGCAAAAGCTTCGGGCCACTAGTAATGATATGCCCCTCTAACCCCAGTATTGTGGACCATAAACCCTAAACCCTAAAGGTATAGTTGGACGCCGCGCCAAAATGAAAGCACAGTTGTTGGAGAGTAGGGGTTCGCGGCTTTTTTTGCCTTGGGAAGCCCCCCAGAGACTCCAAAACCCCTTTATTAAGGAATATACCTCAAATCATATTAGGGATCCTACTAAAATTTAAGGTATATTCCTTAATTAAGGGGTTTTGGAGTCTTTGGGCCCAAAGGGGGGTTTGCCAACCTAGGACCAGGATACGACAATGCGGGCCACTAACCCAGAGTTGTTTCCTCGCCTTGGGACAAAGTTTGTCATCCCGTAAAGCCCAGGTTCGTTTGGAGCAGGTGGTGGCCCTGGAGACCATTCCGATCAGGGTAGTATTCGGGGATTGTAAGTGAGTGATAATTATCTTAAGAGGTACACTACAAGACTGCAGAATATCCATTCCGGCTCAGTATGGCCAGAGGTCGTTCAGGCCTGGAGGTCAGGGAAGAGTGTGTCGGGGTTTTGGAGGTTGGGGGTTAGAGAATCGTTTAGGGTGCAGGGCATCTAATCCCAAACACCCGAAGCTGGATTCGTAAACACGAAACGTCTAGGGGAGTTGCGGCACTATAGGTACGTGTGTCTGAATGTTTGCCTGCCTGCCTGCCTGCCTGCCTGTCTATCTGTCTGCATGTCTGGCTGTATGTATGTACATATGTATGTACATATGTACGTATGTATCTACGCCATGCGTATGTATGTAGGTATGAATGTGTGTATGCATGTCTGTATTTTGCATGTATGTAGGCATGTGTGTATATGTGTGTATGTGTGCATGTCTGTATGTAAGTGCGTGAATGTAGGCATGTACGTATGGGTGTGTGGTGTGCTTGAATGTATGTGTGTATGTGTATGCCTAATCTCACATACATGTATAGGTACATGTACAGGCATATGCATATGTATGTGTACGGGTTAGTGTGTATGTGTATGTATGTATGTATTTACATATCTGTACGAATGTATTTATGTATATATGTATGTATATATATATATATATATATGTATGCATATTTGTGTTTGCATGTGGATAGGTTTAAAGGTAAACACTATCATACGTGCATACATGCATGTGCATGTGTAGGTATGTATGTATGTATGGAACTACATATACATGAATGTGTACATGTGTACATGTCTATATTCATGTGTCTGCACATGTATGTATGCATTTATGTGTCCATGCACGTATGCATGCATGTTAGGGTGTTAGGGTGTATGTTAATGTGTATCTTCGTATGTACTTTATTGTATGAATGTATGCATGTGCATATGTGTATGTGCGCATGTGCATGTGTATAAGACGTAAACTGGCAGGGACCCCGCATTCAGGGATTCAGGCCATGCGGAATGCAAGTACTTCATGTAATGTGGTGCGCAAAAATTTGGACTTCCCGCTGCACGAATCAACCCCAAAGCGCACTTGAGACACCAGTCACTCAAATAGTCGATCTGCGGCACGGCATTGTGCAAAGAAATGTAGCGTGTCCACGGTTTGTTTCGTGGAGGAGACCGACTTCTCCCTCTTGACGAGGGTCTGGTGCTTGGCCGAGCTGGTGGAGGCATATGAAGTCCACCTTCCACAGGCATGGAGTTCAAAAGCGGTAGTAATAACAGTACTAGTATGTAGAAGAAGTAGCAGCAGGAGTAGTAGTAGTAGTCGTAGTCGTAGTCGTAGTCGTAGTGGTAGTGGTAGTGGTAGTGGTAGTGGTAGTGGTGGTAGTAGTGGTGGTAGTAGTAGGAGTAGTAGTAGGAGTAGGAGTAGGAGTAGGAGTAGGAGTAGGAGTAAGTAGTAGTAGTAGTAGTAGCAGTAGCCGTAGTAGTAGTAGTAGTCGTCGTCGTAGTCGTGGTAGTAGTCGTAGTAGTAGTACTAGTACTAGTAGTAGCAGTCGTGGTGGTGGTGGTAGTATCGGTAGTAGTTCTGGTTGTTGTTGTTTTTGCCGCTATACCAACCACACTGATCTTAATGATCATGGCAGTTAGGCAATGCTAACTCAACAAATCGACAACTGTTGCTGCCAGAGGCCGTGAAGATTCACTCTGCCGCATCGAGGGATATTTGCTTGGAGAGACTGGTATCTTGACGGGGTTGTCTGGGGGATTAGAGTTTAGGGGCTTATAGTTGACGGTTTAATGCCCCAGGTGTAGTGTGAGTTCAAACTGATTTGCCTCAGTGTGTTCGGTTGGCGGCTACAGAACTTTCTTGTCAATCGTGATTGCCACGATGGGTTCGATGCCCTCCCAAAGCTGCAAACATCCAAATCCTAATCCCTAAACCATCGAAACCATCCTAAGCCCTAAACCCCAATCGCCATTGCAACTGTGCTGTGTGGGCAGTTCGGCCCATTCGGAGACTGTGATTTGGGGCATCTTCATGTTTCCACTTCTTGCATGCGAAGTCTGTCGACCTCCAAAAAACCCTAAGGGTCCGAGTACCTAATAGTCATATACTCTCCTAAATATTGAGCTACATAACTACTATCCTAAACCCAAGTACCTAATCATTGGGTCCTTTGGACCCTTAAAGAAAAAGAGTTGGCGGGTCCGGGAACTGAACTCAGTGGGCGCGCAATCTTGGTCACATGTTGAGGAGCCGCCAAGGACGAGCCGGCTCCCCCTAAACCCTAAACCCATTGTCATTGTCCCCGGGCGCCCAAAAACCCTAAACAGGCCCCCAAAGCTGCAAACCCTGACTCCCAAGCGTCAGGAACTTCAGCCTAGAAGCCCTGAATCTGAAACCTTTCAAGGCCCTTTGAAAAAAAAAACAGCTCGTAGCCAAGGCAAAACTCGACGTCAGAGACGCTGAAGCATCCTTTCCGGCAGACAAGGACCGGGGTTTAGGGATCATGAGTTCCGAGATTAACGAGGGTTTGGGGCAAGTTTAGGGTTTCAGGCTCAGGATCATGACAAACAACTAGATATTCCTCAAGCATAGTCGTTTAATCGTAGTAGCAATATGGAATTGATCATTAATGATCTTCGCGTCAAGAGGCATAGGACTAAACAATGCTATTCTGACCGCAGAGTTTGTCGTTGGTTTGGGGTATCTTTTTGGAAACAGCGTGATTGCTGGTGTACAGGACCTCCCTAGGGCACGTTACAGGGTTTAGAGTCCAGAGTTCTCCTCAGGTAAATGCTCAGGTTCGTCTTTCGGTCAGGAAATTCTGGGCTGAATCCAGCAAGGGCTTGAGCCGGCTGGTCCACCCTAAATCCTCAACGCCTAAACCCCTAAACCCTAAACCATATGCCTCGCCTGGTTTGTCCGAGTGTGAGCGCCGAAACCCTAAACCCAGGCAGGCCAGAGCCTGATGCGGTTTAGGGCGGTAGCGCCTGTCCTCTTGAGGTCCTTCTGGACCCCTTGCTGGGTTCTCCTGAGATAAATTCGGGTTAATGTGCTTAGGTAGTGTAAACTTCTCACAACACTTCAGGAAGAGGCTCTGATGTCACCCCCTTTGTCACCGTGCAAAATCGTAGATGCCTAAGGTGTGACCTTCTCCGTCTGTGTTTCCCGGAAACCAGGAGCTTGTGCTGAGCAAGATCGACGACATGGTGCCACGGGTGCATGTGAGAGGGTTTGTTTTAATCGTTCTTGCATTTTCATGTTGTTCCTACGGAGATTGTATCGGGCGTTCATTTGTTTTTGTTTCACCTTCCAGGGGTTGGCCCGCTGCTCGGATTCTGTATTCAGCGTTTTGGGGTTTAGTCAAGGACCGGGTTCTGGCATTCGAGGTTGGGGAGTGCCCAGAGGAGAGCCCAATATCCTTGACTAGTATATATGTCACTTCAAGTATCCAAGGATGCTTAATTAGATGGTTCAAGGAGCATACCTTAACAAGAAGGTAAGGGGCTTCCTGTGTAGTCTTATCATGCTGTTGCGGTTCCATGCTTCTTCGGACGCCCCGACTGGAAGGTGCTACTCTGACCTCTTGTACCAACTTCCCTCACCCCCTCCAAGCACAGAGGTCTCAATACTTTGTGTGCATGCATACAATTGCCTTGCATCTGTCTGCACGAGTCAAGACCAGAGGAGACCCGCGGAAGACATAGAAGCTAGTTTGTGTTTGTGTCACTATCAGTATCATTGCCGTGAAATTCTTCGTGCTACTATCAGTGTTTGCTATACGCAGCCCATGCCTGCGGGCTTAAAACTCTCTACCTGTTGATACTCTAGACCCAAACATCGCCCTCACTGACAGCCGCCCCTAACATTTGATCTCTGACGCTCCCTGAAACAGCCTTTAAAACACATCCACAGACGATCCTCAAACCCTCAGAAGCTAAGGACGGTTTCAACCTCGGCCTGCAAAATCTCGTGATGCATCGCTGCCGGGCTGACAGAGCTTTGGGCTTTTAGGGTTTCGGAGTTTAGGTTTTTTAGGGTTTCAGTGTTTCCGTGTGGTTTTGGGTGGTTTTGCAAATTGCTTTTGTGTTTAACTGGGCTGGATTCGTTTGGAGCTCAGGGCTTTTACAGTTTGGGGGCTGTTTTAGTCTACAGGGTTTAGGGTTCCCTTGTGATGCACAAGCCGTCGATGAGGCGGGCAACTTCGAGGAACTTCGGAGAGACCTCGTTCAGGGCCTCTCCTTCAATCCTACACACTGCTTGCGACCTGAGCGCTTGCAAACCCTGAGCCCCTGTATACCCCATAATCATAGACAGATATATACATTAAGCATATAGATGTATCACATAGTATTAAATAGTATTTGTAATATAAAGTACATAATATACAATATAGTTGTAGTACAATGTGTGTCATGTTTTTATATAGTATAACATATAATATACAATATGCATTATATAATATATAAGATATACTATATAGCATACAACATGTATATGACAAATATGTGTACATAGAACCTGAAACAAACCCTGAACGGAATCCATAATTCAAGAACCCTTAAAGAAACCTGTGCAGTAACTCTAAGACTAAGAGTTGGTTGTTTTGCATTTTCCTTGTCCGGGGGAGACAAGAGTTTACTTACAGGTCTCAGTGGCGGGGCGTAGGGCCTCTTATTCACAAGGACTCTCCAAGGGTCTATTGGGATTCTATACGGCTGTAACGGTTCCTTGAAGGATTCTCTAGCCCTCGAAGCCAAGAACCCATCAACCCTACACCCTGTAGACCCTAAACCTGAACAAAATGCCACACACATGCCGAGGCCTGGAGCAATTCCTCCAGAATAACCGAGCGTGCTCCGCTGCCAGCCTCTTCGATAACATCGTCCTGGCCCTAGTGCCCTTAATTGAAATCCCAGCGTGCACTGTTGCAGCCTCTTCGATAATCTCGTCCCGGCCTTGGTTCCCTTTATTGAACTTTACTGCAAGCCACATCAGAGGAATATGAGGTTTAAGTTCGGGGTGTAGCGTTGGGGTCCCATAAGCGAACAAGACCTCAATCTGGACCGCTGCGTCTTGCTTGCTTCTCCCTAAACGGGCACTGACTGAGGTCCTGGCAGCCCTCACCGTGACCATGTGAGCGTTTATCGAACAGAGGCTCTGTTCGAAAGATGTCTGAAGCGTCGGGTTCCTTGGTCCCTGAGGGTTGCTATGCAGGTTCTAGAAGGGTTACAGTAAGGTTTCTAGAAGGGTTACTATGCAGGTGCCACAAGGGTTCCTATAAAGGTTCTATACAGTAGAAGGGTTACTATAAGATCCGCGCTCATGTTTCCAGCAACTGCCTCGGCCTTGAGCCGTGCCTAGAATCAAAACGGTTCTTTTCCTGCCAAAGGCATCAGATGATGTTTCACGTCGGTGGAAAAAGCGTGGTCAAACTGTTGTAGGGTTTGTATCCTACGGTTGCAATCCAAGGGTACTGGGAAACTACGGACTGTGCCATCTCTCCACTTCGGATCTCTGGTGCTTGTGCAGAGGGCCTCGAGTCGGAGCAAGTCTGCTGGCTTTCAGCTTGTGCTCAGCCAATCGGCCAGAGCAGCAGTAGGAACAGGGAGTAGGTTCTAGCATCTTCGAGAAGCCGATGACAAGAAAGCAAACGTTCGAATTGGTTACTTGCTAAACCAAGCAAAACTCTCATACAAGTCTCGCTACGACTCCCGGCGTCGGCATGTGGAAATCGCAGTCCAAGAGCGAACCTGCAAACCTTCGAGGGGCCCCAAATGCCACTCCAAACGCCCCAGAAGCCATAACGGTTTAGGGTTTATAGGGTTTGACGATTCTGGCTCCTCAATGCTTCGCGCAGAACATGTTGGGCTTGCAGTGCGGGGGCTTAGGGACGAGAGTCCAGGGTTTGGGGGTATCCGGCTTGGGCGTGTAGGACAGGGAACCTCACTCTTCCGCGTCACTTGGGAGGTATCTGTGTCCATTCGTCTCTGAACCTCCCAAGACTCTTCGAAGCCATGTGGCGGATGAGCATGCTTGCTGCACAGAGGCCGAACCCGAGGATCTGCATCCAAGTGTCGCTGTTTTACAGTGTAAATTCCCTAACCCTGGCTCAAAGGGATTAAGACGATTAAGAACCCACATGGTCTTTGGGCCTTGGTATCATACCTTCTAAAGCTTCCTATGTCCGTTCGGAGCTTCAGGTTCAAACTCGAAACACTAAACCTCAAACCCTGCACCCTTTGAGACCCTCACAGAAGACACGAATGACATGCCGAGCCAGCCCTAAGCCCAAAGGGCGTGGCGTCACGAGGGGAAGCAGAGGGCTGAGGATTCAGGGTTTAGTTTGGGTTTTGGGTGTATATGTGGGAGTTTCCGAAAATTAGGGGTACCTTAGTTGGCTGTCCGACAAATAAGGATCCTACTATTTGGGGTACTAGACTAGGGTCCCCTGTCTGCGGAAACCCCCATGTAGGGTTTAGGGAGATTGCCTTGGGACCCGAAAACCCCGAGCCCCCAGCCCTCCCAAACTCAAAGCGACCCCGAACCCGAACCTTGTTTGACACCTACCTAGGGTCTCCATTGTAGTTCCTTTTTGCGGTGACCTTCTAGGATCCTAAATATCGAGTTGGAGAAACCTAAAGAAGGAACTACAATGGAGACTACTACAGGTATACTCCATGAGAGAAGCTTTTGACTCTTAAATGCTAAACACCTGGGCCAGCGAGCGAGAAATCTGATGGGAGTTTGCCGCTCTCACAGAAACTGGAAGATGTACAGCATGTCCCACGTGTACGTGCGTTCGTCCGATGGCTCAAGGAGACGTGGTATTCAGTTCTCACAGATTTCACGGATCGGCCACGCTTTGGCGGAGGACCTTTTGGTCCTCGATCCGTTATGCGAGTGGTCGAATCGAGCGTCTGGCTCAGAGCCTGTGGTGCACCCCATAGGATCTACGGCTTTTTTGGGGCATCATCTTGCCGCTTGCCCGCCAGGGCCTACAGGCATTGCTACATGTTGCCTCACCGCGACTTGTACCCTGGCATGGTAGCGACGGTCCCCCCTAAATACCCGCAAGCTACTGACACTATATCCTATGAAGCCTACGATTGTCTAACTTCTTCTCACCACTCCGTGTCCTTGGCAACCACATACGCGCACCCCAGTCCTTTAGCCTTCAATCCTGGACCTTCGTCCCGAATTCCAGGTTGACGTTGCGGAGTCTCCAACCGCAGATACAGTACACCCCATAAAGTTGGAAACCCGATTAAGGCCAAATAGTGCTGGGATTCCCCAATACATACTCCTATTATACATTACTCCTTTAACGATTGCGGCCATTGGGTTTCCAACTTTTGGGCTTCTAACTGTAAGACCACACAACACCCTCCCTAAACTTCAACCCCGAATATGGATCCCCCCAAAAAACCCAGTTAAACCCTATATACCTCAGTCAGTTCGATGCCCCCATGAAACTACGAAACCCCCATTGCAAGAGCCCCAAGCGCACCCTTGAAGCCCCGCAGGGTCGCGTGGTCCCATCCCTGCCGCCGTGCCAAAGCGTCCATGGTGGCGGAGCCGGGGACGCAGTCTCCAGGTATACTCGGGTTTAGGGTTTAGGGGGTTAGGGTCCACGGCGGTTTGTGGGGTCCAGGGTCCGGGTGAAGGAGAGTTGGAAGTGTTTTCAGTTTCGAATCTTTTCCGAACCTGCTGTTGCCGAGCTTTTGGTCCTGTGCTAAGTGGGGTGTTGGCATCCATCCAGTCCGAGTGTAAAGAGTGTTGGCTTTCGGGTTCGCAGATTGTGTCTGTGGCTTTGCCGATTTTGTTTAAACCCCAAGCCCTCAACCCTCCGACCCTACATCGTCTGAATTTAGGAGCTGACTCCCACGATGATCAGCGGGGCCCGTGGCCTGTAGGGTCGTGGAATGTTCGGGGTTCAGTTCTGGGGACTTACAAACCAGGTGCTAGTCACCTCTAAACTATGAGAGCTTAGGGTGTAGGATGGTTTAGGTAAGCCCTACAAGGTTTGCAGGATGCAACCGAGTTTGTTGTTGGGGACTGTCAGCCCTGCAAGCCTGAACTGCACCTAGGCACCTGGCACGCATTCTACCACCTGTGGCGGCAAGATGCAGAGAGGTCATGCCCGGGCCAGCGTGTATGATTCGGAGTTTGGTTTGCGTGGGTTTAGGGTTTAGAGCTTAGGGTTTAGGGTTTGGGGAGCTGTCTTTATCTTTACACTCCTAGCTCTAGGTGAATTCCGAGACTGTTTCGTAGATGCTTAGGCTTTGGCTTGTGCCGCCCCCGAGCTTGGGTATTTGGTTCGAGCAATTTTCGTCTAAGCATTCGAGTTGATGTTGGACTTCAGTCGAATGTTCAAACTGCTTTGCGAGGGAATCCTGGGGTGCCTTGCATTTCTGTGCTTTCGGAGATGTGAAAGACCCCTGAAACCGCAAAAGCCTCAGAAGCTTGAATTGGTAAGCCCAGAGCCCACAACTCGCAGTCTGAAACTCAGAAATTCTGTGTGGAAACAAAGCCTGTCTCTGCAGGCCCTGCAAGAGGAGCGTGCCCCGACACTTATCCTGCACATAGGTAGTTGTAGCCCTTCATATGAAGATGCCTCCAAGAGGCTTGAATATGTAAGAGGAGCATTCTGTTTTCCAGGGGCCTGCTTGTTGCTTGTTTTCAACCGTTCAGCCACGGTTTAGGCCTGAGGGCCTTAACTGCCTTGCATATATCATGGGGTTGTTGCACAAGGCCGATGTTGTGTCGTACTCCTAGTTGGAACGGCAGCTTTTCCAGTGTGAAGTCGGCTTGGATAGCATCCAACTCAATGTTAACCGGAGGATGCATCCCACACGACATTGTCAACTTGTGAACATAACGCCCACCCCTCGATCCCGAAACCCGGTCGCACGAGCCTACTACAATCACAGCCTTAAGTCCCAGAGTGACAAACCCCCTAGTTAAACCCTAAACCCTAAGAGCACATCAGCACAGGTTGATTTCTGATCCCTTGGCCTGCCCCTTTCTCGAAGCTTTCGGGCCCGCCCCGGAGGAGCCTGAGGCACAGGGCGGGTGATGTGTTACTATAGAAGGCTGGATAGGAATAGTTACAATACCATTCCGGTGGGTTCCTATGATAAGTATTGCAAGATATCTTCAAAAACTCGTTCTAACGATTGAGGCATCGATCATATCGGTATGTTAGGTCCTAGGTTGAAGATCAGGTGCGCAGGGTTTCTGTAAGGGTTGTTCTGCAGATGCTTCTAAGGATTAAGGGTGTTCTGCTGTCCTTGTAGGCTGTTAATGGTTGTTTGTTTAATGTTTTTTGTTTTTTCGTGGGGCGTTCTATTCCAGCCTGAAGGATTCGTCTCGGAACTTGGGGTTGGTTTAGGGTATGGGGTTTCCGATTCTGTCTTTTCGGATTTTGGAATGCAGGACTTAGGCTTGAAATCTGAGTCATGCTGCACTCTCTTTCGGATTCCCTTCTTTCAGCTTCCTTCAGCCTCCTGCGTCAAGATAATGCTTCTTCAGACGTCCGGCTCCAACCCGTGACTCAAAAAAGGCTTGAAGGTTTCCGGTTTTTCGTTTTTAGCAAGCATGAAAGGAGGGGGGGGAGGGGAAGGTAGGCTCTCGGATCTGGGCTGCATCTAATCTAGGGTTCAGCTCGTTGTTAAGCTTTCCTAAACCCCTGAGACCAGCGTTGGCTTCGGATTGCTTGAAGAGTCACCGAATCTTAGCATGCATGGTCAACACCCCGAACCAGTATGATGGTTTAGAAACCTGAGATACATTTTGGATCCTACAGCCGCACCAGGAAATCCCGTCAGCCCCCCACAGTAAAAGCATTGCAAAAAGCGAGCTTAAACTTGGCTATCCGGCTATCCTCAAAGTCTGCTGCAAGCCCAATTATAGAAGCCTGAATTTTTACCACTTCTATTCCTTAGGCTGCCCTTCCTGTGTGTAAACTATGTGTGCATATATCTCTATGCATATTATACCCAAGCCCGATTATAAGTATGAACGCCCCGATGCAAAACCCTAGAAATCATGCCGAAAGTTTTCCACGACAGCCTCCTGAGCTCAAGGCACCTACAAGGTGTCTGCGTCCCAACACGGTTTAGGGTTTGCAGGGTCAAGGGTCCCTAAACTTTTAAACCCCAAGCCGTTGCGCGACCTATGATACCAGACCCGATGTCCGAAGCAAAGCATCTAAAACCCGAAACACCCAAGCCCATAGCATCCTGCTATAGGGGTCTTACTCCTTACAATAGGGTTTTGAAGTTTTTATTGCATGTTTGTAATAAGGAGCCGTAAAGAATAGTATATGATTAGGCCCTTCCGGTTTGAGGATTGATCTGATTTTGGGGTTCAGGAGCCTTACAGTAAACCCCATAAAGTTGGGAACCGGATCAAGGCCAAATAGTGCTGGGATTCCCTATACATTACTCTTAAGGATTAAGGCTATGGGGTTTCCAACTTTTGGGCTTTTACTATACACCTTGTGCCAAGCCAGGAAATTGAGCGTGCCCGGGTGGTTCATGATGCCTTCCTCGACAGACTGCTCTTGGATGCCGTGTCAAGGCCTGCATGTTTAGGGTTTCGTGTTTTGCAAGGGGCTTCGGGTTTAGGGTACGCTAGTTACTAGTTGCTGGAAATGGTTTGTTTTCATTGCATGCCCATGTAATGTACCCCGACAAAAGAAACGTATCTTGCGCTTTACAGAGAATACCGAACTCTGAGCAAACAACCACCACATGATCGCATCCTGATGACAAGGACCCTTCAGAAAGGGCTCCTGACTTTGGCCTCCATGCAACCTTTTCTCATATCATGCAAGCAGCTTGATTGTTTGTTATGACTCGTCTAGTCAGCCCTCAATCCTTAAATCGTACTTATATTAACGCCATTCTGGACCCAAGACAGTACTGTTGCTTCTAGGTACCCCTCAGCCTCCAAGCATGGATGATTGAACTGTTGGAGTTTCCGGGAAGCCTGCAAGCAGAAGTCAAGCAAATTGGAAGCTCGGAAAAGACCTCCAAAATTGTACTTAGAGGATCATGGGACTTAGTAACTAGAGTTATAATTAAGGTAACTATGCTTATATCTACTTATAACCCCACTTAGGGTACTTATAACCGTACTTACTAAGTCCCATGATCCTCCAAGTAACCCTGAGACCATAGAGCTCCCACAGTTGGCCCTCCCAGCCCAAAGCTCCTCCCGATCTAGGAGGGTACGTCAGACGTTGCTTCTGGGCTCCGGCTTAGACGCCTGGCCAACAGCTGCGTCTCTCTTCTTTCGGAAAACGCAGTTAATGGCTTCATGGTCTTTGTTTTTTGTTTGAAGAGTGTTTGATTTGCGCTTGGCGAAGAATGCATAGTTTCTGGCTGTGTTCAGAGTTGTCCGCATGACTACGAAAGCACGGCATCTAGGTCATTTATAGGAAGAACTAAAAGAGCTGACATTTTTCAGAGATGTCTTTAAAAACTTTAAGTCCATAATTATGATGAAAGGTGTTTAGGGTTTCAGGATCTTAAGGTGTAGTGTTCATAGCGTGTGCGGTTCAGGATCCGTATTAACATGAGCCTCAGTGTTTATCTTGTAGTTCAGCAGTGTTCCCTGCTGCAGGAAGTGCAATCGCCTTCAAGAACTTCATGATGACAAAGCAGACCTCATCTGAAGCCCACCGCCCCTTCTGAACTTGTCTCGGGATGCTCGCAGACTCCACTCAGCCCTGAACCTTAGAGCCCTTCACGCTTTTGCGGCCACATGTTCTCGTTGAGGATGTTCGCGCCTTTCGACTGCAGCTGCCGCCACAACTCAAGGTTGTGGATTTGCGTGTTCATGTTTGTCTGGCAGTGTCCAGTTTTGGCTTTTTCTTGCTTTACTATTGGCACTACTGATATCAGCTGTTTGCACTGCACCATTTATTGCTCAAACCTTAACTTCTGCATGCTTACTGCTTCGATCAGGAGTCTGGGTTTGCGAAACCCGCTTGCGGGGGCTGTGTTAGGATGAACTGCATGATGTTAGGTGTATCTATGAGGAGGGGGTTGGAGCTCATAACTTATGACTAACTCTAGCAGTTCATAGGCGCCACGCCTTGGGATTTATTTTAGGATTTAGGTATTGTGGGCTCGCATTACTCGTCGGGCTGTGGGTTCGTTTGCTCATGATTCGGGTTTCTGGGATCATGTCTTTGTCATTTCCGGTGTTCCCTGAACCCTCGGTTTCCTGATAAGGTTCCGATCCCGAACATGTGTCGTTAGCAAAGGCGGGTCCTTTGGGTTTCATCATGGCGTCTATGGGTGATTAACCCGGCTACTCCAACAATCAAGGGTTATGCCAAGTATAGTTATGGAGTCACAGCAGATTTTGTGCACAAGCTCCGGGGTTTGGTTTCTTCAGATTTCCATAGCTTGTCTCAGTTTCGCATGCAAGAGCGTTTTCTTCATTTGGGAGTTCGCAGAGAGCCCAATACCATTTACTTAAGATGTCCATGAATAGATCGAGTAGGCAGCCCTGGAATACAAAACAAATGGTCAGGGTTTCTAGGGCTTTGGGTTCACTTATGCCGGGACAGGGGCTTTTGCTCCGATGTGGTGTTGGCGCCAGCCGAAGACGCGCACCTTGAAATCTAGGCCCTAACACAGAGGTCTGCATGATTAGCAACAGTCCTGGCTTGGGGCTCCTTTTCATGAAGCTCAAGCCCCAAACACCTATACAATACTCAAGGCTCCAGTATTACCCGCCCTGAGCCTTAAACTAAGCCGTTACGACACACTTGAAGATCGAGATATATCGTAAGGGTTTCAATGATCCACAAGCATCTCCAAGTTGTTTCAAGGTTTGTAAACCCTCCAGTGATCTTATGATCTTGCCGGGCTAAGGACGCTTGTGTACAGTGATGCAGCCAAGCCTTTTGATGCAACGGTTTCAGTTTGTAGGGCTTTGCTTCGACTTCAAGTTGGCTTTAGAGCCTTTCGGAAGTCTTGCTCCCGAACCCCTTGCATACTCCAACCTTCAACCCCTGGGCTTCCACGAGGGCTTTAGCCACAGACCTCATAAATCCTACACACCGACGGGTCACGAACCAAAAGGTCATCGAGGTGGATGAGACGAACGTCCACGAGGCACCGCAGGAGTGGTTGTGGTTGGAAGCCGGAGACGTACTTAGTCTCATCTGTAGGATGTCTCGGATGCAACTCTCAAGGTTGCAACTGGATTCCGGCAGCATAAGCCACCACTTGAACAGTTTGCTGTTAAGGGCAGAGCTTTGAAGAGTGTTGGCTCCGTGGCTGCGCAATTCTCCAGTTTGGGGGCTTGGGACGTATATGGTTGTTCAGCCGACGAGGGGAGAAGAATTGATGTAGCGATCTGAACATTTTGAAGTAGACTGTGTTCTTGAAGTAGCTTCATCGGAGCCCGCACAATGCCAACGTACGTCCGTTCTAGATGCCTGGACTGCAACAGGACTAGAAGACAACATTGCAAACCTTTCTGGGGCCATCCAGTTGACATTCAATACTTGAAAGGCCAGACCCCTCAGATACCCCTGGGAGAAACCCTATGGGCCTACCTCGAGGCTCCAAAGTAGTTCCTTTTTTGGGGTTCATATATAGAATCCTATAAGGTAATCACAAAACGGAACTACTATGGAGCCTATGGGCCTATGGGCATTGTAGACCAACAGCCAGAGGTCTTCAAGCCGAAACGTGAAGTTTAAGACCCTCAGGCAACCTGTTCCCAACTAAAGCCGTTATCGCACGCGACCCTTGTACTCCTAGATAGGGCTTTGGGACATTTTATATTTTCCCTTATTGGACTTAAGAGGATCTTATTTACTAATATGACTCCTTTTGTAAAAGCCCTTCAAGCGTCTTCAAAATACCTTTGGAAAAGCCCAGATAACAGCCGTTGAAACGACTGGAAGCCCCGAACCCTGAACCCGAACACCCACTGAAACCCTAAACCCAAACACCCTAAAACCCTAAACTCCGAAACCCTCAACCATTTATAGCCCTAAAGCCTAAACCCTAATCGCCCTAACTCCTTATAGATCCCGTTTAAGGAACCCTTTAAGGATCCCCAAAAACCCTACAGGCCAAGAGCTTGGTGCTCGATAGCCTGGGTGCGCGGCCCCGGGCCGCGCTTCGGCGCCTGACTTCGGCGGATGCGGCAGCCGGGCAGCAGAAGAAATGTTTAGGGCTAAGGGTTTAAGGTTTAGGGTTTTAGGGTTTAGGGTTTTAGGTTTAGGGTTTAGGGTGTAGGCTGGGCTTCTTTAAGGGTTCTGCCACGAGAGCTTAGCAGATAGGGTTTCGGATAGTAACCTTTAGGGTTATTTGTAAGCTAAGGGTTCTATTACACTTTGCAAAAAGGTTTTAGGATTTCATAAGTACTGTCTGCGGATTCCTAGTAGTTTTATTGGGGTACATGAGTATGAAGATGAAGAGTCCTCTATTCGGCCAAGTCCTGTTTTGACGTCGGATGAAGCTTGCGAACAGACTTGGCTGGGTTTGGGGTTTAAGGTTTAGGGTTCAGGGTTTGGCGCTTTCGAAATGAAAGTTGACGAGTTTGGGTCTTTTTGGTTCAAGTTTGAGGGGTTTAGGGCCTTATATAGAGTCGAATTAAGGTGGTGGAGTGCAGGATTTTTCGAAGGTTCCTGGGTAGTGAAGTAGGGCGATACTGTAGGCGATAGGCATCTTAACCTTCTCCCCCTCCGCCTCACCGCCCTCAGCCTGGCCCCTACATAAGCCCTAGGCTCTGGAATCCTCGACCGAAATGTGTGCGCGCAGTTTTTTGAAGTTTTGATCTTAAGCAACAAGATCTTAAAATGAGAGCTCCTCAACCCCGAACCCCAAACCCCAAGTCTCATGACTCAAAAGGAAACAGCCGCGTGAGGACCCCACGAAGCCGTGCTTCTTCATCATCCTCATACCACCGACGGAGGCGATCACCGCCATTCCCCTGCTTGCGGAGACACACGGCTGCAGCAACAGGAACAACACGCGATTTGGACAGTTTGTCTAAGGTGAAGCGTTAAGGAGTGAAAGGGCTAGGGTTTATAAGGGTTTACAGGGCTCATCCTTGCATAGTTCGAGACCACCAGTTACCCGCGCACCCAGTCTGATCAATCTCTGCGATCGGGCACTAAATCCAAGCCCTGATTTGACTCTTTGTTCAGAGCGGCATGCGGGTCAGCATGCCTGGCATGCTTAAGCTAGACTGGGCCCGAAAGGTTCAAGCTAAGCGCGCAACAGCGCAGTGTGCCAGTAAGGCTAATGGTTTTCGACAAGCATACACATGCCATGGCACATGGGACCTCATGAAAGCTGTCACTGTGGACCTTGGGCATTACGTTGTTTGTAAAGTCTAACTGAGTCTACTTAAACATATGAGCCGCAACTGCTCAAGGCAGAACATGCCCAGGAGGATGAAGGTTGATATGAATGTGCTAGATGCTTTTCTTGAACCTGCTTCTCGTGCTGATGCTGCTGATGGCGGTGGTGAGGATGATCGGAGCATCTGCAATGTTCCAACAATGCTCAGACTTTGACTGAAGGCATCGCAGCATGAACCCTACACCTAAACCTAAACCCTAAACCTCAAGTTCAGGTGCGAGTCCCAGTTGTGAGGGCTGAAAAGAGTGCGTCCTTTTCTAAGAAGATCTCTAAATTAATGGTCTTGGAGGCTGGGAAGATCAGTACGATTTTAAAAAAGTAGAACAGTGAGATTAGTACTTCAGTGTTTGGGGTCTAGTATAAGGCCTTTGAGAATCACAATAGTGCTGGTAACAGCCCTCATCTATGTTAAAACTCACATGAATCGAAGCTTCATGAAATCCAGGATAGCCGGTCAAGGCAGCACAGTGGTGGCTCAAATTCTCCGGTCGCCTCATTCAGGCGGATACTGCTTGAGGTCGTGAGGTTGTGCAGAAGAGGGTTTGAGCTTGAAAATTCAGGTTTGATGTATATTGAGAGGGCCGGGTTCAGGATTTCCGCATGGTTTGAAGATGTGTTGGGATCTGGACTTTGGAAACGGTGTAGAATTGCGTGGTGCAGAGCTAGTTGAAGCTTTGTAGACGGGTTATGGGACTGTTGTGATTCTGCGGCTCTTGACCTAACAACAATAAACTTGAAGAAGGCAGAACGTACTTGGCTTCTAGAATCTGAACCCTTTGTTTAAGACCCCATAAGCTTCAACGTTCGTCAGTCTGTTTTCCAAGACCAATACCAACCTCCTTGCGTTCTGCTGGTTTGAAACGTAGTAGGGTATTTAGGATTACAAACCCGTTGAACCCGATCTTACGACTCACAGTGTGTGAACATGAACGGCTTCACATGCCGGATGTAAAGCGGGTCGATCGATGACTTCGTAACTTTTCGAAAGCCTAAGCCTTGACTTTGCGGACGTTTGTGGGAAGTAGGCGGCATCACTGGAGAAGGTAGCGTGGATGCCCATGTCTCGGCGATGATCGCCGCTTTGCAGGCCTGTTCGTGACTTCGATGTGTCGTTATCGGATTTGGATTTGGAGACTAAGCTGTATATAGTATATAGGGTAGCACAAGAACAGTAGCAGAAGGAGATTCGATTGTCATGTTCAGGCTTAGGGCATTAATTAAGATTTCTGCTTAGTTTCGGGCTATTGAGGCGTTCCTGGGCTTCTGATTCGAGAGCTCGGTCGTGGCTGTCTTACTTATACACGTATCTGTTATGCCCTCTAATTCATGTTCTCAGGGGATTGGATAACTTAAGCCTGGCACGCCAACCCTGGAACCTATAAGATCCTATAAGTCTATAAGCTGTTAAACCAACGATGTTGAACCCCGCAAAATATGCTAAACACGCACCACTCTCAATCTCTAGCCTGTAACCGTGCGATAGAAGCCCGAATACTTGCAAAAATCATTTCTTCGGGCTCCACAATATAGTTCTGGTATGGTATGCCCCAAAACAGTCTTAGAATTGAGTGAGGCCGCTGTATTATACTGATCCTTGGCCAGGAATCTGGCTGGCAAAGGCCCGAGCGTGTTGGGCATGCCGCCCTGCAAAGATTTTTCGCAGCTCCTTAGATGGCTTCAGCTCCCTAAACCCTAAACCTCTAAACCTCTATAGGTTTAGGGTTTAGGGTTCAGGGCTCAGAGTTTGCAGGTGTAGCTTTATAGGTGAGTGTTCATAGACATGTAGTCACCGAAGCCTGGACATTTTTAGTGGACAATGAATTGAGTTTCAGGGTTGAGGGCTTCAGTATTTTGGCGCTGTCGGTCCTTGGGAACTTCAGCATCTTGAGGTTTCAATTGCCTTTTGCCTTATCGGCTGCAGGCACCTTTGAAAAGGTTGACAAGTGCCTGTTCGTTTCATTGGGTGGGGATTCGGGCTTGCGGCTTTGGGCTTCTAGGGTGTAGCGTAGCGCCTTTTCGCTCACACCCCCCAGCAAGACCTGAAAGCAATGTGGCCCAGACGCGGGCGATGCCGAAACAGAACAACCCTCCTAAACCCTGAGCCTAAACATGAACCCTCAACCCACCCTAAACCCAAAGCCCTATGTCTAGGATGCGAACTGGGAGAAATGAACCCGACACCCCTTGAAGCCGACCCTAACATCCTAGCCTTGAGCCCTTGATCCGGGAGGCTGCAGAATTCGAGGGTATGCCTGAACCCTGAGAAGACCACCTTTTCGGGGTTAAGGGTATCGGGCTTCGGGTGCTGATTTCGGTTTATGCATGCTTGAAAAGGTAGGGTTTTGGTGGTTCTGGGAGGGTTTAGGGGAGAGGTGCAAGAAGTGTTGAGGCTTCGGTATCTAAGGCCCTCCAAAACTGAAACTCCGAAACCATACAGTGAACCCCAGAAAGTTGGAACATGGGTTTAGGAGGATTTGTGCTAGGATCCCCTATACTCTACCTTAAGGGCATGAGGATATTGATGTTCCAACTTTCTGGCTTCTACTATAAAGGTTGTTAAAAGGGGCTTTGTGGTTTGGGGCCTATGGAGTTTTAGGGTTTAGGGTTCAGAGACCTGGGGTGTTTGAACGAAGTATGCATCTTCGATGCAAGGCACATCAAGAAGATTGGGATGGAAGTGTCCCAAGAGTACGTTCTCTCTCTTGAGTCTTGATCTTCGCTATGAAGTCTTTCCTTTGAGGGCCTAAGTGCGAGGAAAATGAATCTCTAAATGACGCCTTCAACGCCCAAGAATGCAAGGGCAGCGCGCCTGGAGACGATGTGGCGGCATTGGTCGTTGCGGAGCGCGGCGCCCCCCTGATGCCGGAGAGGCGGCAGGGCTGCAGGATTCAGAGAGCCCTGCACCCCATCCTGCAAAAAGGAAGATGGAAATCCCAACCTTCAATGGGAGCATTGCAGTGGAAAGGGGTTCCGGGTTTGGGGGTCTCTTTTTCAGAGGTGTCGGCCTTGTATATCATATATTGGTGCTCCTTATTACGGAAAACTTACGTGAGGTCTTGCTGTGTAGGCTTTCTAGTTTAGGCTAGGGCTTGGGGCTTGGCGGAGCTCAACTTGATGTTTCTCGTTGGTCGTAGGACACGTGTAGCTAGTGCACAAAAATGCGAGTGTACATATATGTATGTAATTATGTATGTATCTAGAGCGGGAGAGAGAGAGAGCGAGAGAGAGTCAGTCAGTCAGCCATGGGCACAGCCAGGTTGGAAATACCGGCTACAAGCTAAGCAAGCACCGGATCCGTATCCCCCAGCCCGAACCTCCCAAACACAACACACACACACACGCACAGATACATAAGTAAATATATACATATAGATACATAGATAGGTAGGTAAGTAGATGGATAGATATTTGTACCGGTGTGCATGTGCGTATGTATAAATGCACGTATGTATGTCTGTATGCACGTATGCATGCATGCATGTATGCATGTATATATGTGTGTATGTATGTAGTAGCAATCAGAGAAGAACAACAATAAGAGAAAGAACAAAGATACTGATAATAAGAACATTATGCACAATAAGAACGACAACAGCAACACTAACATCAGTATATATATATATATACACACACGCACCTTCGTGCAGCATAATGTCATATATGATAACACGTTATAATGTATAGTGAACCCCAGAAAGTTGGAACATAGAATTAGGATGATTCATGCTGGGATTCCCTATACTTTAGTTTAAGGGCACGAGGCTAATGATGCTTTAAAGCTTCTGCTGTAATAAAACATACTATAATGCGATGCAAAATATATTAGATTACAATATATACTACAACTTACTACAATACGGTATACTATTCTACGATAAAATGCAGCTTATTGTGATATAAGTTATTTAAGCAGAATTTATTGTAGTATAATCTTATTTCATACAAAAAGTATGTATACATGTATTATATGTATACATATACAATTACATTAAAACCAAAGTGTGTTTGTGTGTGTTTGGAAACATCAAGGAACGACAGAAAGAGCGACATCACGAGCATAAAGCATCAAGAAAGAAAAGAGGAAACGACAATCGTAACATAAACAAACCAACAAAGAAATACATTAACATGCGTATATATATATATATATATTATACACACAGTGCACAGGCAAGACTTACGGAAGGACCGAACAAACCAAAGAACTCACGAACTATCTATCTATCTGTCTATCTATCTATCTATCAACATGTAAATATGTGTGTGTAAACGTGTACAACAGATAGGTCAATACATGTACATCTACGGACAGACATTTATATATATATATATATATATATATACACATACATACATACGCCAGTACGCACACATAGTTATAAACCCCCAAACCCTAAACCCGAATTGCCCGTTTCTTTCGCCGAGGCCTTCCGTCAGAGGAGCAAATCGAAAGGAGCTTCTGTGCAGCTGGATATTACAGCCACTGCCTGTTAAATCGCCCAAAGCCTGGCTTTGGGTTTAGCCTTAAACTGTCGGTGTAGAAACCTGAAGGAAGGATCCGTATGAAGAAATGCTTTCTTGGATGGGCCATCATAGGTAAGGCCTCCAAGCATTGAAATCATGAAGATTTAGGGGTGTGTGATGGTGTTGGTTCATGGTTCAGACCCGAGTGTTTCGAGACTTGACAGTCTCTCCATGAATCGGGTCTGGGGTTGCGGGCTTCTGGAACTTAAGGTTTAAGCCCCAAACACCCAACCGAGCAGCTCCCTACGCGCAAGCTAAGCTTTTTGGAGGATGGCGCGCCGATGTCGTCATATGGCTGGCGAGGTTCTCCGCACGGTCTGCTTCGGTTCGACTTTGGGTTTCTTGTTGGGTTCGCGTCAGGGTTCCAGAGGTTATACGTAAGGTTTCGGGGTTAGGCTTTATGGATGTTAGCGTTTCGTGCTTGTCTTCAAAGGGCGGTCTTGGACTTTAGGTTTGAAGTGCTCCCGTCCTTTTGGAAACCCCTGGACTCGAACGCAATGCCAACAAGATTCGGGCACTGTAGGTCCCCAAAACAGTGAAAAAGCTCCAGCAGACGACCGTGACGACCATGACCATGACGACCACCAAGGCGACCAGGACCACGCCATGACGACATCCAGCAGAGGACGAGACGACCACAAGGAGACAGCCAGGGGACGACCAGGAAACCGGATCCGGTGAAAACAATACGACGGGCGACAACCTAAACTGCAATCTTTCGGTGATTCAGCCCTACACCCACAAGTCTAAACCCTCAAAACACCTCAGCCGCGAACCAAGACCCCAAACCCTCCAATATCTGAACCACAAGACCTCGGCCCTAAACCCACAGCAACTTGGCAAATTCTCGACGATTGAAGATTCCTAGTCTGGAGGGTTCCGTGGGACCTACACCCGGCTTGTCGGATCTGTTTCAGGGCTGTTAGGGTTTATGGGGTACTCTCCGGTTTCCATACGGTTTTCTTAGGGTTGTACGATGTTCTGTGAGGGCGCTCTTTTCAACATAAACTTTCTTACTACTATGATCTGTACTGAAAAAGTCTTTGTCTTCAGTCAGGGATCTGGTCTGCGTTGCTGTAAACCCGAGCAGGATGTACACTTCGCACACCTGCGTTGGCTTGTAGTATCTTGCTTTTCTTTAAGTATGAATTGCTCGAGAGGTTCATGTTCTCTGACCCATTCAGGACTCGAGGGCTAGGAGTTTGGGTTTGGTGGGTTCCGAGTTCCGGGTTCAGTAGATAGTTAGTGTTGATCTTAGGTTTGCGGAGTGGGGCCTAGGTCTCACGCCGCAGTGCAATTCCCTAGAGCTCTAGTGACCTAAATAGCAGGTTACTGGCGTGCATAACATATGCTTAGTAACCTACCTGTAGTCTCCATTGTAGTTCCTTTTTTTGGTTAACCAAAATCTCTATTATAGGATCCTAACCATAAAACAGGTTAACCAAAAAAAGGAACTACAATGGAGACTCTAGATACTATTTAGGTAAATGGAGCCCGAGGGATTCTCAACGCCGAAGCCCTGTCCAGGTCCAGGCAGCTGATTCCAAGTGAGATGTGCCTGGTGACCGTAGCAACTTCTATATAGACAGAGTGGTTTGCAGGAATCCTAAACCCTCAACTCAAGCCCTAAACCCTAAACCATGCTAGCTTTTTAGCATTCGCCTTATGTTCAACTTCAAGGCTACCCGAAGCAGTCCTCTGAGAATCTGAGCTCTGCAGACATACGACATCTTGAAACTGTAACTCAACACGAGCAGCTCATCTCCCACACCGGGGTTAGTCCCGTTCTTGGTGACAGTTCCTGACAGGGGGAGTCTCAATAAGTAGAAAAGGGATACGGATACTTACACTCCGGATATAGTCATAGTAAGTCATAGTATACATGAATATACCCCGAGACCCAGTTCTATTTATTCAGGCCTCTGTATTACCTGCCATGGCCCCTGATGACAGCTGTCGTTGCAAGCGGGGTCACAATCCTAACTTACACGGTAGAGCAATCACCCTGAACCGCGCTTCTCCCAGATGCTTACGCTTTGGCTTTGGGCCCCAGGGATTTAGCAACTTAATTCCTCAACACTACCATCTGTGCCCTCACAATGCCCCCGAACCCAAACTCTGAATCAAAAAGAAGCACAACAAGCTTTGAAGCCTCGTGTCGGGATTAGCTGCGGTTTGTTGGGCTCAAGGGTAGACGGTCTGGTGATTTAGTTTTACTGTGCACAGTCCGAGGTATCCCAAATGTGTCGAGGCAGGAGAAGCTGCTGAAACGAGCGTCGCAAAGTCGCAGGAAAAGGCTGCGTGCGCTGGTAGGATGTCGCATACCTGAAAGGCACCCCCCCAACCATCCTGACCGTCCTAGCAACGAAGACCCTAAACGACTTCATACCGAGTCATAAAAGCTCTAAGCAGTTATCTGCAAACCTTTCATCTTTGCCAGCGCTTGGCCCCATAGTGTTTGATGTAGGGGCCCGACAAGGTGAAGATTCATTTCATAGTGCGGACTCAGGGATGAATATAGGGGTGATAGCCAAAAGCAACTCAGACTCTCAATCAAGTTATGCAGTACTATACCCCAGAGCCCTGTGTGCCTTACTGTGATGTTGTCTGCCGAACGCATGCTAAGCAAGTCTTGGGTGATTGCGCCATCCCACCACGGATGAATCCGAAAACTACGCTACACCTAAACCTTTTCTAAAAAGACGAAGTTTTACGTTTTCTGAAGGACCCCGAAATCAGGTACCACATACCACCTCGTTGCACAGCCATTGTTTGACTATATTGGATGCCCTCTTGACACCATTCGTCCCTTTCTTCTTGTCTGTTGGTTGTTCTTGCTCAATTACAGTTGCTAGTCTTTTTCACATATATGTATATATACACTATAATGTAGCCCAAAGACCTATTCGAATTGCGAGGCCTCTATATGAACATGTTTCCGTGGAGATCCGGCATGCCGACGACCCTGAGATCTTCGTTGCGGGCGATGACTCGGGATCTTATGTAACCCTAAGGGTCCAAAGGACCCAATAATAGGTACTTGGGTTTAGGATAGTAGTTATGTCGCTCAATATTTAGGAGAGTATATGATTATTATGTACTTGGACCCTTAGGGTAAGCATAGCGGACTGTCTCCGCCAGACTCAACATAGAACCCTTCGACACCCTGACTGAGGCTAGATAGCAGAACCCGAAGTAGCACAAAGTCACCCATCCGCAAGGGTATGCACTCCCGCGGACCCCTGTCGGTTAGGAATGGTTTGGATGAGCTCCTGCTGAAAGACCCTAAGCCCTTCAAGCAAAGCCCTTTCTCGCCTAGGCACATCCCGAACCGGATGCGGGGCACTCGGGATCAATCGGTTTGATAAGACCCTATTCCGAAACCATCGCAACCATATATACCCGCTATTGCAGGCCAAAGACGCACTCTTCAGGGTTAAACGGTACTGGGGCTTGCTCGGTTGAAGACGGTTCCAAATCTTTAGCATTTAGATTGTAGATAGGGCCTGGGAGCAATAGGAACTGAATGTGCGGGGGAGGATACTATAGGGAACCTTCATATTTCGAAAATTGTTTTGGGTTTGCATTAAAGTGTAATCGTGTGGGACCATCGGCATTATTACCAACCATCCCAAAGCCTTGCACGTTTGGGGATTAAGGGTTTGAGCTCCTGAAGTACGTCTTGAGCTGCCCTCGTCTGGATACTCGTACCAGCAAGATAACACACTTTTGTCTAACACATCGTGAGGCCCTTCTCCTGTATGCAGTCGCAAAAGCATGATAAAGTCCCCTTTAAAAGGCTACTATAAGGGTTGTAGAAGTGCTGCAAAAGTAATTTCACAGCGGGGATCACACTATCATGAATGGATCCGGACTCGTCAGTCTCTGAGCGACTCGACTCTTGGAAAAATGCTTGGGGAAAGTTTGGATCTGAGGATTTGTGGTTTCCTGGGTTCTCCTGGCACACCCTGAAGATCAATCCGGAATTGAAGTGTATTATGGGGGCCTCAATAATTACCTATGCTATTTTTGGTGCTCCTTTTAAAGTTATGGTATAATGGGCCCAAAAACCCTATTCTAATCATTAAGGCCCCTATACTGTAGTACCCTTATAGATCCCTTATAGTACCCCTCTAAAAGGACCCCTTTAAAGGAACCCTATTCTAATTATTCCGGCCCCTGCACTACATCCTGAGATTTTCAGGAACTCTTCAACCCAGACCAATTCCTAGACTCGAACCTTGAGGAAGCGGCTCGAGGTTAGATTCAGGGTTTACCAGGACCCCCCCAAAGGTCCTTTAATAGAGCCCGTATTGTCCTTAATAGTGAGTACTGGAGGTATATTAGAGGGTAGCTGGGGGGTCTAGGCAGGGCTTCAGGGAAGCAGTCCCAGATCTTTGCAAGCATCCACTTTTTTGCAAGGATGATGCTGCCTCGCCGTGCATGAGGCCCGCCTGTGTCTGGTTTGTGGCTTAGGTTAGGGTTTTAGGGCTTCCGGTGGTTAGGAAGTGGAGGGCTGTTTGGAAATATCGGTGAAGGTACACTTTGAGCTGCTCTGTTGGGGACAATAGGATTTCGAGCCCCACTTCATATCACCAGTGAGGCTTCGCGCTCGCCAGAAAAAATTCCTCGACACTCGTAGCCCCAAACCCGGCAAAGTAGTAGGTCTTGACCCTTAAATTATAGAGGATAGCCTTTGGAGCAGTAGGTATTGGATCCCCATGTAATCCCTAAATCCATGGAGGCTTATATATCTTAGGGACCAACCCTATAAACCCCAAACTTCCACGAACAACCATGGCAGTGACTTTTCTTGGCACCCATCTTTGCATCAGAAACCCTAGGCCCTCATCGTGGGATACGAGAGGCCCTCCGCAGGCTCGACAGGTCTTCTTTCAGAGAAGTTTAATATAGGGGCTTAAATATAATTACCTATACTATTTTTTGGGGGGTTCCTTATTATAAGTATAGCATATGATATTCTAATTACTAAGGCCCTTATCTTAGTTTAATGCTTGGGTGTAAGCCCTAGTTCGATTGCTAGTGTAGCATTATAATTAGTATTATTATTGTTATTTAGTAATTATTAGTATTATTACAGCCCGGAGCCCTTAACCCGACATGGACCTTAACCAGTGGATCCCTGTTCTCAAATCCCGAAGCTCATGCGGACTCAAGCTCCAATCATTCCTTGCTGCCTTTCCGACAGCCACTCCAGGACCGCCTGCAAGTACGGGACCAAGTGCTACCAGAGGCACGCACAACCTGAAGGGTGTCGTGCGCGAGATGAATTCCGAAAGGGGTACCTAAACACCCTCACATCTAGTTTCTTCTTGTGGGCTACTTTACAGTCCTAAAGCCTTGTTGCTGAAAGGACCATCAGGCATAGTAAGTGGATTACAAGTAGCTCAGTTCGGGGCATATGTAGCTAGTTATGGCATGTTATTTCTGGCTACCTTACTCAGCTACTTCTAGCCGCACTCACTAAGATCCAAGATGTACCGTACTTGCCTCTTCGGTTTCTGACTTTTGCTGGGACCTTAGTTACAATCCCAATAGGATCCCTTCAAGCCCCGTGGGAGCCTCGAGCAGACTGTACCATACCCCCAGGACAGCCCCAGACCATAAAAGAAGTCATATGGGAGTTTCCGAAAAAAGGGGGGGTACCTTATCTTGGGGGTCCTTGTAGTACTCGGGTAATCCAGAAATTTGGACGCTCTGTTGCAGTCTGCTGGAATCAGAGTCCGAGCTGGCGCCGACACGGTCTCTCACTGTCAGATTCTATAGAGGCCAATAGAAGCCATGTCGCATATCAATATGTCCCACTCGCTACGGTAACACAGCACGCACAAAGATCTGCCCCTGGACCCTATTTGCTACACAAACATCGAACTAATCCATATGAAATCCGTCCAAGCCTGCAGCACCATCAAAGCATCCCACTATCTCCTATAGATCCGAAAAGGCTTCTGTAACTACAAAGCCCGTGTACATAGCTGATATAGAAAGTATCGCAGGGACAAAGGCCACCTTGCACGGCTGTGGCCCCGGCTGAACTGCTCGGGAACCATGTGGTTCATTCTCTGCCGGGTTGTTGCAGGATTTACAAGTCTGCTTTCGTCGTGGCAAAAGGCTTAACAGTATTTAAAGGCATTTTGTGCTTGATGCTTCTGGGGTACACACAGGGCAAGGAATCGTTTATGGTGCACTTCAAAGCGGAATTGGGGCTTAAGGGCTTTGAGTAGGGCTCTGGGATCAAAAGGTTTCGTGGTGTAGGTTTTGATCTTGGGAGTTTGCGTGCAGCAATGTTTTAGCTTTTGAAATCCTAATTTGGGGGCCGTAGTGGGATGTTGGGTTTCCGGTGTCCCGCTGCGGGTGTCGAGGTGCAGACTCACGATATTGGACCCGAAACCCTAACACTTGAAGCAAAAGACCCAAAACCCTGAACCTACAAATGTTCGGCTTAACTTCGCATTTTGCGACATTCTTGCCTTGTGCATACCTTTTCCACGCACCTATCCCGCCAAGCAGCCATGAGGGATGTTCCCTTCATAGGTACCGAAAAGAACCCGTAAAGGGGCCCTTGAAGGTATCGTTCAAGGAATCCTTAAAAGCGTTTCGTCGATGCTCTCTTCAAAGGTTTGCGCACCCCGGCGATCGGAACTATCGGCTCGGGCTTGTCGAGCCTGGGGCCATGGATGCGGGTAATTCTCTAAATTAGGGTCCCGATTGGGGTCCGGCACCCTCATAAACAGTACCCGCAAAGGGACCCTAATATAGAGAACTACCCATGCAGGGATGTATTGGGTAGAGTATAGGGTTTTAGTTCCAGTGCTCTGGAGGTCATCGAGTTTAGGCCCTCAGGGGCTGTGCAGGTTAAAGGGTTAGCTTAGGGCTACTTGTATTGGGGTTGTAGGGTTTAGTGGGGCTTCGTCTGTCTTGGGTAAAGTTTCGTGGCTCTGGGATTTCGGGCTTCAGGGGCCAGGGTTTCGTCTTTAGGAGTTTCGGGGTGTGCGGTTTAGAGTGTAGGGTGTTGGGCTTCGCGCAAGTCGGTTTAGTTTGGGGTATTGATATAAGGTTTAGGGCCCCGGCTTGCCTTGGAAACTCAGTTGCTGAAGCTGTCCTTTACTGCCTGTGGGCCCCAAGTGGAAACTTCCATAAAACTCTCAGTCCTAAAGCCTGAACATTCAGCTAATATATAGCCCAATCCACCAACTGGAAGGATCCATCTTGGACAGGCTGGTTTTCGAGCCCTGCTCAAGTGGTCTCTGGATCGAGACTGCCGGTTCCTTCGACCGCAGTGGCGGAGGCACCGCACTTTTCCAGGAAGTGGAGCGGCTTGCCAGAGCCAGATCCGCCGTTTTCCTAGTCCTGGCCCTCAAGCCGAAGGACGAGAATGCCCAACGTTTTTGGGCGAGGTGTGGCTTCGGCCCCCTCCGCGGCTTTGCCGCGTTTCGCCGCAGCCCGCAAAGACGGGCTGTGCTTTTGGCAGCCCTGGCTGCTGCTGCCGCTGGCCGCCTAACGGCGGNCTCAGTGTTCAGAGGTGGGGGCCCGCTTTGGAAGCGAGGCCACCGCCGTGGAGGCAGTTTGGATCTGCTGGTTTTAAAGAATTGTTCCTTGCAGGGATTGAGGATGGCCATATTACACATACCCTGCTTGAACAGCTCCTTAACCAAATTTTTCTTCATGGTACCTTGTCAGTTCAAGGATATTTGGGTTGCTTTGATTCCCAAGGTTGCTTCGGTTTCGTTCAGTAGGCAATTTCGGCCGATTTCGCTATTAGAACCGATGCAAAAGTTGTATGCTGGCCTACTCACGAACCGCCTTCAATCCACGTGGCCCCGAATTGTGAATCAGCTCGGGGGGGCACCGGGCAAGCAAGTGCTTGATGCCCTCTTTTGCACCACCGCTTTCGTCACGCGTGAGACGGTTGAAGATGCGCACTCTGTATGGGTATGTGTTGACATACGAGCGGCTTTTGGACTCCACTCAGTACAAGCATCTTGCTGAACATGTTTACAACAATACTGGTCCAGAGTATTGTCTTGAAGGGGCTAGGCTTCTGGAGTTGATTTTTTATTTCCTGTCATGGCTTGGGCTGGACAAGAGTGAACGATCGTCGCAGACAGAGGTGTGCCGTCATATGTGTTCTCGCATGTGGTTGATGCGATTCTGTCCCGATTCAATTCTACCTTAATTGCTAGACGTGCCACTCAGACCTTCCAAGTTCGACTGGGCCTACATCGACGATATCACTATCCGATTTCGGTCATGGGAACAAGCTGCCACGAAATTTCCTTCAAGCAAGCTGGACTTGCTCTCGATCACCCTAGACAAGACGACTGTTGCGGCTCCCCCTGACAGTCTCGCTGCTGGCGTCACGCATTTGAGTGAAACGCAGCCTGACTATCTGCTTTTGCAGTGCACATTGGCCACTACTTTCACGTACCTCAAAAAGAACATTGAATTTGTCGAGCCAGTTTTCTTTCCCATGCTCAGGGTGCTAGCAATCAGAAACTGTGTGAACACGGCAGTTTGTGTCGTAAGCGTAGCTGGCACTCGGCCGCTGGTGTTTGCAGAATGTATACCAAGTATGCTGCTAGCTCGTGGCTTTGGCTTAGTCACAGTCCGCTCTTGACGCCATTGGACAAGTATATATATATATATATTGCAGACTCTGGCGGTCATGCAGAATACCCACCTTGCTCGACACCTCCAGCTAGGCATCCCAGCTTCCCTACCGGCGAGTGTCGCAAATATTCTGCTGCGCATCAGAAAAAGGATGGTCATGACGCTGCTCGCTATCACCCGCGATGGAGCATAGTCAATAGCTGCATTCGCTGCAAATGGCAGTATTTGGGACGTGTTCTCCGACTGTTAAGTCTGATATACCGCATGTGGTGCTCACTCTGGGTTGTCATCAGGGTAGTGGTGATGTTCCCCCCGTTCGGCAGCATCGTACTGGTCCTTGGCACTGCTATGTTAAGTGGGGTTACAAACACGCTCACTCCTGGTTCGGGGTTTCTGTTGGACATCATGATGCCCTTGTTGCTGCTCAGCACAAGGATGTCTGGAGGGCCGCCGCCGATACTGTAGCACAAAAGGAAGCGCAACCTTGGAGTATTGCCCACGAAACCTTATGGTTCCACTGGGGCTTAACCTGTCAAGCTACAACTGCCTTGCCTGATGTACGTGTACGTTCAGGTCATTCATACACAGTTTGTCTTCATGCGGATTGATCAAACACATGGCGCGCAGCAGTACACTGCACTGGGTCAATCTTTGACGTCCTCTTGCGCTGAGTGGTGCGGTTATCTGTAATTTGGGCATGCTCCTCTCACTGTTGTGGTGTTGGGTGACGTCATTGAAGCCGCGCTTCCGAATGTCGTGAAGTATGTCAATGATCAGTTCCAATCCACTAGATTTGTGATGCAGTTTGAAGTGGTACCTGATGAAGTCGTCACGCATGCTGTTGAAGTCATCTTTCAGTGATACAGAGTACTTTCGTTTCATACACGCGCAATCGTCATGTGTGCTGGCATCTAACAAGTCCTTTGCTTCAAAAATCATATAGCCTAATACATGCTTCTCCGTTGTTGTTTGGTTTTCCTTGGGTAGGGCATGCAAGCTTTATTGTTCAAGGCCCTTGTCGTTCATTGTATGTTCTTCGGGTTCGCTTGACTGTGGTCCGACCCTAATCTTAAAATCCCTATGCCAGAAGCCACGGACCCTAAACCCGAGGCCATGATTCCAAAACCTCAAACCTTCTGCCCTGAAACACCACTGCGAAATCCTCAGCACTGGTCATTCAATCCTCGAGAATCTTCCATAGTTTGCGATCGCTATTGCTATTATTATCACTGTTGTTGCTTTCAGCCCTACTGCTACTAGAGCTACTACGGCTGCTGCTACCACTACGACGACGACTGCCATTGTTACTGTTACTGCTTGTTGTCTGCTTATTGTTCCCCTCCTTCGAACCTGTGTCGGCCCGGAACCACATCCCCCACATTCCACATTAAACCCCAGGCTCTTGCACCAGAATCTTGCACACCTGGCTCCCAACCCTCACTTGTGATGAGTCCCAAACACCATGCTCCTTTTGCCCCCAAGCATTAAGTCCCAACCTTCAGCCTGAACCATATAAAAATCAACCTTATAGCTCCTCCCAAAGCCCCGTGTCTCCAAACCCAAGTAAAAATCTAGCTAGTGTCAGGTTTCCTCCAGGGTTCCAGCCGGAGTTCGAATCTTTGTGGCATCCCGGACAAGTTTGTTAATAAATATAAGGTTCGTTATAAAAATTGAAGCATGGCGGGCCCCAAAATCTTATTCTAATTATTCAGGCCCCTATATTAAATAAGGCTTCCGGGCTGCAGGTTTTGCGGATTTTCGGTAGTGTCTTGCTGTCACTTCGGGCTTTGCAGATTCAGGGTTGATTATTCCCAACAGGGGCCCCCACATCCGAGAATCAAGACAAGTCCTCGGATACTTCCGAGTTCCTTCCCGAAGCCCATGAACCCTAAGCCCTAAACCTTAGACTCTCCGTCCTCAAGCCCTAAGTCGCTTCCTTAGCAATTTAGAACCAAACCACTTCGCTTTTCGTAGATATCTTGTCGGAGTCTGCTCCTTGGGCTACGAGATCGTTCGTAACAGATTCTTCCTAAACCCGAGGCTCCGGCTAATTTTTTGGAGCCCCAGGGAAAGGCATACCCTACGCCTTCTTTGGGCACCGAGTTCTACGGCTAGTATCTAATTTCCCCTATTAGGCACTGCTCTAACTGAAAGTTTTCGGCAATGTATTTTGAGAGTTTGAGGGTGGCGGCTTCAGGGCTGACGCTTGTAGTTTGGCTTTAGGGTTGTGTGGTATACTATAGAAACCTCAGTAGATACCAATATTATTCCTCAGGGTTCCGTATTGCAACTATACTACAAAGGAGCCCAAAACCCTATTCTAATTGTAAAGCCCCGTACATTATATGCCTTATTGCAAGACTTATTGTGGGTTTTACGGGCGACGGGGTTTTGGGACTTTGCGGTTTAGTGCTTGGGGTTACCAGCTCTTGTTGAGACGTCGAGCCCGGATCCTGGAGATCAATCCGGATTTTGTGAAAGGTGCAAAGCAAGGTATTTCAGTTTGAAGGATGCATAAATCATAGTGCATCACGCGAAGGGCGTAGCACGTCATGAAGGGCAGTTGCCTTCTGCCACTCCTACTGAGGGCTCGCGACATTAAGGCATTGTCTTGTGGCGGCACTCTCGAGCTTTCTCTTGATCTCCAGGTTCTGTAACGTTTGGGCTAGGCTACGCTTAACAAGTAATTGACACTTCTATTTAATATTCTGTTCAGTACCCTTCAAGGAGAGCTTATGCTAGTGGTACTCTCAAAATCTCAACAGGCATCCGCTCTATGCCAGGCAGCTTTTCCGCTTCCACGACCCAGATGAGTCGCCTGGACGAAGCTCTTTAGGGGTTTAGGGTTCGGGGGTTTTGGGGTGTAGGTTCAGGGGTTTAGGGGTGGGGATGTGGCTTGTCGACCGAGAGTTGGACGGATCTTGACACCTTTCGGCTTTCGGTTTCGGTGCTCAAGGGTTGTGGGTTGGGGTTTGGAGGGATTGACTGCACGGGCGATGCGACTTATCCTTTTGGTCCAAGTTTGGTTCTCTTGCAGTTACTCACTTGGTAGCGGACGAGAAGAGCTGAATGGGATGGGTCTTTTCAGACGGCTTGCACGTATATGCGTATGTACAATGTACGTATGTCATACGTACATACATGCAAAGCCAGCTGTTTCATGCGTTCGTGTCGACGGCACGTTGGTTTCGGATGGTGCTCCCGTGTTGCGCAGGGAGTCAGACCTCAGAGGCCTTTGCTTAGGTTCCTTCATGTCCTCATGGTGAGCCTCACTCAGAAGATAATAAAGACCATCAACCACCTTGATTTAATCAGCTCCATGTAAGGTGCCCCTGACAGTTGATTTGAGGATGAGCTCGATCTCGGGGTCTCTCTGTCTGTCTATGTGTGTATGTATGTATGTATGTATATATACATATTGCACACACCCTCAATTGCTACTTCTACTACAGTTCGCACCCACGGACCCAGAGCACCAAAACCAAAAGTCTAAGCCCAAGCCTTCAACTAAGTGAAGGATCACCATATCATAGGAGCCTAAACCCAAAGGTCCCACTAGTCATCTAGCCTTACAAATTACACCCCTAAGCACCCAATTCCCCTTACATAAACCTTCAGCCGGAAACCCGAACCCCAGGTGTTCGTACGCAAAGAAAGCCGCTTCCAAAAAAGTAAAGGATTATCCCCAAACCCCAAAAAGCCCTATGAACCCTAAACCCTTCACCTTCACCCCAAACCCTAAACCCAAACCCCGAAAAGCCCTATGAACCCTAAACCCTAAAACCTAAACCCCAAAAAGCCCTATGAACCCTAAGCCCTAAACCCTAAACCCCAAAACGCCCTATGAACCCTAAACCCAAACCCCAAAAAGCCCTATGAACCCTAAACCCTAAAACCTAAACCCCAACTAAGCCCTAAACCCTAAACACCAAAATGCCCTATGAACCCTAAACCTTAAAACCTAAACTTCAAAAAGCCCTATGAACCCTGAGCCCTAAACCCAAACCCCAAATAGCCCTATGAACCATAAACCCTAAACCCCAAACCCTAAACCCAAACCCCAAAAAGCCCTATGAACCCTAAACCCGAAACCCCAAACCCTAAACCCAAACCCCAGAAAGACCTATGAACCCTAAACCCCAAACCCTAAACCCAAACCCCAAAATACCCTATGAACCCTAAACCCTAAACCCCAGAAAGCCCTATGAACCCTAAGCTCTTTAACCCCCGAAGAGGCGATGCCCTTAAGATTGCAGGTCCGGTCACCTCTCCAAGGAGGAGTTTCGGATGCTTTTGCTGCAGTCCTCTGGCCAGAACTCAGGGTTTTCGGGTGTAGGATTTTGGGTTTAGGGTTTAGGGTTTTTTGTTCAGGGTTTAGGGTTTAGGATGTTAGGTTTAGGGTTTAGGGTTTAGGATTTTTTGTTTAGGGTTTAGGGTTAGGGTTTATAGGCCAGAATCAGGGCCTTTGCTAGCCCAGGGCCACGAGTTTGGGAGTCTTTGGTGTTGTTTGTCAGGCGTCCTTGCCCAGAGGGTCCCACATACACTACCATTATGGAATTAGGTCCCAAAAACCAAAATAGGGATGGTTTTTTTGGGGCCTAATTCCATAGGTAGTGTATATGGACCCTCTGGGTTGCTTTTGCTCAAGAAGTTTATGGCTCTAAGTCACGGTTAGTTTCTGTGACTATGCGTCCTTCTCGGTATGGTGCATATATTGTAGTGGCTCGGAGTATGTGCCTGCAATACACCCCCCCCAAAGCCCTGTTTCTGTTTTTTGATGTTTCGAGCCTTGAGTTTAGGAACTACTGCAACTTCTGCTTTCGGCTTGCACCGGGTCTAGAACCCCTACACCCTAAACCCTAAACCCTAAAGAATGTCGACTTCAAGTAAAAGCCTTCAAGCCTGAAGCCTGAAGACTGCACCCTAAACCCTAGCAACTTCAAACTGGGTGAACCCGACTACCTAAAACATACAGTCCATGACCGTATGATACGTGAACTCCAGATAGGACGCATGAAAGAAGGCATCGGTTCTCATCACCCCGAAATCCAGAAACTCAAGGCCAAAAGGCTCCGAGTTTTACGGGATGAGGTTTAAGGGGTTGCGGGTTAGAGCTTAAAGTTCCGCAAGAGGACTGGAATTTGGGGCTTCAAAAGAGGTTTAGAACTTAGTAATTCAGAGTTTCAGAACATTCCATGCACATATTTCGTCGATTAGGATATTGATTTTCCTGGTAGTACTAAGGCCGCCATTGGGCTACGATTGCTTTGACAAAGCCCGAGAACCCCCAACCGCCCCAGGTGCCCACATCTCTTTCTGGAGAGCGAGATCACCAACTTTCCCGAGGCAAAACAGTTTTTGTAGGTTTCTTTGGGTGATGAGGGCTACTGACTGAAAGTCTGTATATTGAGTACTGGCATCCCCTTGTAGTCCGTGCTGGTACAATACCATTATGAATATGTTATATAAGATGCCCAGAACCCCATACTTGCAGGGTTTAGGGTTTTTGGGCATTGTGGGATTTGCCCTGGGGGTTATCCTCACGAGGCTTTGTCGGCCAAATCGTGCATATTGACCCTCGGGGTACTGACCTCCGGAAGTCTTGATTCGGATTTCGCTCGGGTAGTGGTACGGGTAATGATTTCATATGGATTTTTACGGCTTACCCATAAAAGCTTTGTCCCTTGGTAGTAGAACGCCATACGACGACCGATACCGCTGCGTTTCTTTGCACACTGAGTCTTCTTTCTCTTGGCAAGGTGCCATGCCCGTGCTTGTCTCTACCCTCGTCAGGTGTCGGGAATCCTTTGCCCAAGACACTCCCCAATTCCAAACCGTTACGGTACTGGGTGCACAAGTCTACATGACGGGTTGAGGGCAGGGCAAGCCAAGCATAATCGATGTTTCTGAGCAGAGCATCCTGTAAAATAGCAAAATGTGTCTCTGTACACGTATGTGTATACAGTATACATACAGACAGACAGACAGACAGAGACAGACAGAGACAGAAAGGCAGCCAGTCAGGCAGACAGACAGACAAGCAGGCAGGCAGGCAGGCAGACAGACAGTCTGAGCAGTCAAGACATATAGTGCTATAAGCACCTATGTTAGAAGTAGTTACAACCATCTATCACTTCCCCTATAGCTACCCATCATATTATACGTAGTGCCCCAATAACAGCACTAAATGCAGAGTGCGACTAGCAAAAAAAGGCCTGCGGATGCTTCAAAAACTGGGCTTTGGAGTACCATACTTTAATACTTTTTTTCTTAGAGGAACCCTTATGAAGTAAAAGTTTATACTTCTTTCTCCCTGGTTACTTAAAAGCCCAGAAAAGAGTCCTTGCAAAAAAATCATCTTCGAGAGATGTCTCAGGTTTGGAAAGACGTCCGGGCCTTAGAGGCTTAGGGTTTCGGGTTTAGGGTTTAGGGGTTTAGGGGTTTAGGGTTTAGGGTTTTAGGGTTTTAGGGTTTAGGGTTTAGGGGTTAGGGGTTTAGGGTTTAGGGTTTAGGGTTTCGGGTTTAGGGTTTACGGTTTTAGGGTTTAGGGTTTAGGGGTTTAGGGTTTAAGGGTTTAGGGTTTAGGGTTTAGGGGTTTAGGGGTTTAGGGGTTTAGGGGTTTAGGGGTTTAGGGGTTTAGGGTTTAGGGTTTAGGGGTTAGGGTTTAGGGGTTAGGGTTTAGGGGTTAGGGTTTAGGGGTTTAGGGTTTAGGGATTAAGAACTGGGGGTTTTTGGGCGTTGAGCTTGTGGGCTCCTATAGGATCTCTTAGATCATTTTGGGGGGTTGGTGGGTGTTGTGGGTTTATAGTTTCGGGGTAGTTGAGTTGTAGTGAGCATTTGTGTTGGGGTGGAGGGCCTTAGACGGACTCAGAGCCACAATGTCCACGGTTTGTTTGATTTGCTAGGGGGGTTCTGACTCCTGACACGATTTTGTCGCACTTGTCGGCGAAGCATGTTGAGTGACATGCTCCTGGCAGCATTTCGTCCTATGGATTCCGAAAACCTCGAGTCCTGGCCTGAACTCCAAACACCTTGATTCTCTGATTTAGAAAGGCCCACACTAGACGTGTATGCGTGCCGAGTCAACAAAAAGCACGGCAATTCTGAAGCCCAATGCGGCGCCCAGCCGTCGGCACACGGGAATCTACGAGTATAAAATAATGTGTAAACCGTGTACATCCTTTTTAATTTGGAACCTTAAACGTGAAACCCGCTTTTTAAACTAAGCAACAACCTTAACCCTTAGACCCCAGTACCCTTATAGCTCTTAACCCCAAAAGCACCCAAGAGCGTCAGGAACCCCGAAGCCCCAAACTCCAACTCGACACAGCTGCGTAAACTTTCAAGGGCTTTATTTCTATGCTCTTCGTTCTTGGATGTTGAGCGATAAGCTGATACCCTACAACCCCGAACCGGCTGCAGCACTGGACGGATACTGATTGCAGAACTGTTGAGCTGAGAGAAACGCGCATGTACTAATTTGCAAGTAGAAGTGCAAGAGCAAGAGATGGCACAGATGCATGCATGCACTTCGCCGACGAAACGTTTGACTTGGAGTGCAGGGCAATGTCACAGCTGACTGGCTCATTTCCACTGCGTCTGTTACTAGTGACTACAGTATTGGAATTTGTTCAATGCACCTATCTTTGCACCAACTTTCGAAGGTCCCTGCCTGCCTAGTGAACTTCGTCAAGCAATGCAGTTGGCAAACAGCCCTGAACCGCAAACCTTAACCCTTACAGGAACATCCGCAGTAAGGCTTGTGTACCCCACCCAAGCCCTCCAAAGCCCAGCGAAATCCACAAGCGTCCCCGACATGTTCTAAACCCATCATGGGAGACCGTCGGCCATGGAACGGTGGCAAGGGATACGGCCGCAACAGGTCGGCTTGGGTTCATGATGCATTCTGCTAGATTTATGCTGATGTGTAGTCAGATGCATGTCGCTTGTGTGCTCGGTTCATGGCTTTTTGTTTTTTGAAATATGCTGTCGGTGAGTCAGACGTGGGTGATGTGATCTGTGAGTGTGGTGTCTCTGTTGTGTGTGTGAGAGTCTGCGAGAGGGGGTCTGGCGGTGTGTTTTGCTCTGGCTTTGTTAGCCTTCCTGTTTTGGTAAGAAGCCGAAGAACAGAAGGACATCCTATAAGCCCGAAACCTCTTGTAATTCGCGCACGATTCACAGAAGAGCCCAGAACCGTTCAACCAAACAACGAAAGCAACCACACCATATGTAAACTATGAAAAGCACAAACTTGCCGGAGCGGATATAACTGTCAAAACAGAACCCGACCAAGCCCTTAACTTAACACTTTGCTACACCCTATGACCCTGTAAAGCCAAAAACCAAAAACGTTTACCTAACCCTGAACCACATCACACTGGACCCTATAGCTTTAAGCAGGCCTATTCCTGTACCAGTGCCGCAACAGCGCATCAGCGGGACGCTGCGCCCAGGGCTGCAACCAAGAGGGCTTGTTTCGGTCTTTGCTTTCTGAGTTTAGGGTTCTGAAGGCAAGTACTTTTTTCGGGGTTTCTTCATAGGAGGGGTTGGCAAAGGCTAGAGCGGCATTTAGGTTGAGGGCTCCTTACTTGGAGGATCATGGGACTTAGTAAGTACGGTTATAAGTACCCTAAGTGGGGTTATAAGTAGTTATAAGTACAGTTACCTTAATTATAACTCTAGTTACTAAGTCCCATGATCCTNGAGGATCATGGGACTTAGTAAGTACGGTTATAAGTACCCTAAGTGGGGTTATAAGTAGTTATAAGTACAGTTACCTTAATTATAACTCTAGTTACTAAGTCCCATGATCCTCCAAGTACGCCTCCCTATCATTCAAGAGTTTGTACATCAGACTGTCAGGACAGCAAGGTTTATTTTTCTGTCGTTGAAAGGGTTTCTTGGGTTTGGTGTTCCGGGTAGGGTTTTCTGGTGTTTCCAGGGTTGTAGATGGGGTTCTACGGAGTTCGTTTGAGGGTATATTGAGGACTCTAGGCCATTTCGGGGCTCTTGGGTTAGGTTTGGGGTTGAGATCGTAAGGGTTTCGGCTTTGAGTTTAGGGTTTGGGGTCTGTTTTTAGGTTCTTGTGTTTTCAGGCTTTGGGGTCTTCATGGTGTAGGACTAATTGCTTGGGTTTAGAGTTTGGGGGGCTTTGGGTTCAGAATTCTGGCTTCTGTTTGGGGGTCTACCTAAGCATTTTTAGGTAATTAGCCCTTGAAAGTTGCCGTGTAGTACGGTTGATGGACAAAATCCTGCATGACCCTAAACTATGGGAATTATGGTATATTCCTTATAATGGGTAATGCAGGATTTTGTCCATCAACAGTATCCCTTAGAAAAGAACCCGAGAGTCGTTGAGATGAGCCGCCCGAGATCCGTTCGAGACGCCGTTGCAACAAGCTCCTGGCCTTCATACGGTTGATGGCCTGCATGACCCATAATAAGGAATATACCATAATTCTCATAGTTTAGGGTCCTTAGGGTCATGCAGGATTTTGTCTATCAACAGTAGAGGCGGGGTATTCTGGTATTGCGATCTAACCATTAGAGATTGAGATTTTCGAAGATGTGCAAAACAAAAAATATGAAAGGAGATAACGCATAGCAGCAGTATTTCCAATACAAGAACAAAGTAACGACTGTTGGACTCCGCTCATTTATACGATCTTCGAGGGTGCATCGGAGTCTGTTGAGTGCACATAGCGCCGCACTCAACAGACTCCGAAGACTCCGAAATCGGTACAAGTTGATGCCCAAGTAGGTGCTTTTGGTACACATGGAGTCGTAGGCTGTAAGGGTTTCGGGTTCATACGGCTTGACTTTAAGACTAAGGGTTCGAGGTGCCCGAAACCACCCTAAACAGTTCAGGCAAAACGTATACATGTACACATCCCGAGCCCCCGCTGGCACAACTCTGTTTCCATACGCAGCCTCTACCTAGCACAAATTACCGAAGTCGCTGCCTTATCCGAACCTCCAAAGTATCTTGCCACTCTCGTCCGAAGTCATGCCACCATTCTCGCTAGAAGCACGTGATCTTTTCTAACCAGCGAATATTCCCAAGAAATAATCGAAAGCATCCATGAGCCCCTTACTGATTCAAGTTCTGTAACTACTATGTTTTTAGTGATAACCCAGCAGAGCCTGCCCGCCGGACTCAGGAAAATCTGCGACCCGCGTTCTGGCAGCGGTTCCACGACAGAGAAGAATAACATATGATGTGCAAGTCTGCCCCGCAACCCTTCAACCCTTTTTCGGTCATCGCAAGCCCTAAAGTCTGGCCCTGAACCCTAGCCCGCTAAACTCCTACAGTAGAAGCCAGAAAGTTGGAACATCATTAGCCTGGTGCCCTTAAAGTAAAGTATAGAGAGTCCCAGCATGAATCGTCCTAGATCTATGTTCCAACTTTCTAGGGATCACTTCTAGAGCCCTAAAGCCCGACTCTCTAAACTACCCAGAGGCCCCAAAGTAGTTCCTTTTTGGGATTACCTTATAGAATTCTAAATATGAACCCCAAAAAGGAACTACTTTGGGGCCTCTGGGTATGCACCCTTAACCCTGCATTCTATAAGCTACACTAAATCCTATAAACTAAACTAGACCTAAACACGATAAGAAGGCCTAAAACCTGTATGCTACACTTCCCAACCTAAACTAAAATTTATTAGCTAGGCTGAACCCTAAGCTCTCTTAACTAAACCCTAAAGCCTAACGGCTAGCTAGAACCGAAACCCAAAGCTAAACTACACCCTAATCCTTGTACTATAGGAGCCCAAAACATTACCACTACTATTTTGGGGGATCCGTATCAAATTTACAGTATATTGGCCCCGAAACCCTATTCTAATTATTAAGGCCCCTATATTACGCCCTTCTAGTAAGTATCCTTATTGTATCCCTTTAAAAAAAGCCTATGCTAATATCAAGCGCGTTCGAAGGCTTGATCGAAGTAGACTCTGAGTTCTACACTGCACCCGGCACATCGGTCCCAAGCCAAGCGGCTTGGCAAGAACCCTCAGAAGTCAAGGCTTGACAAAATTAATCTGGATTTCAGCTGAAGGGGTGCTGTGGATCTTTGTTTTGGGGTTTTTATGTGTTTGTTTTCGGTTTAGTGTGAAGTTCTTGGCTTGGCAATGTTGAAGGTTTAGTGTTCGGGGCTTGAGGAAGTAGGGTATGGGGCCAACGGGTTGAAGGGTGTAGGCTGCTGCAAAATAATCGTGCTAGATTGGTGCTTCCTGTGAGTCTACGACAGCGTTTCCACGCACCACAGGCCTTAACGAGGCATAAATTCGAACAGCCCTCACTAAACTTCACTTGACCCTAAACCCCAAATAAACCCTGAGAAACCAGTTACTGCTAAACAACCGCGCGAGTGGGCATAGATCCCGGCCATGCGTGAGGGAAATGCCCTGATATACCCGGAAACTCGTGCAAACGATGATCCATGAACCCGAAAGCTTCACGAGAAGTCGAAGGAGCCAAATTCGGATCTCGCAGCCCTGCGAGCAGCGTAGCTTCCCTAAGCCCCGCAGCCTTATCTACAGGGTGATACCCTACCCCTTCTCTAGGGGATCTACTTCTCTATCTATAGCAGATCCTCACCATGGGACTGGGACTAGGCACCCCGAAGAATGAGGTAGGGGTATGACTCTCCAGGCACATCCTAGAACCCTAAACCCTAAAACCCTAAACCCTAGGCACATCCTAGAACCCAGTGGCCGTTCATCGGAGAGATTTGCTTCCTCTCCAGGAAGGACAGCCAGCCCCATGCCCTTCCCTATATGGCTACATAACATATGGGATCTCTAGGGTTCCTTTAAAGGGATCCATAAGGGTTCTATACGGGATCTCTAGGGTTCCTTTAACTGGGCTTTGGGGTACCATCTTAATGGAACCATTATGAAATAAAAGTTTATACTTTCTTCTCCCTGGTTACTTAAAAGCCCAGCTGAAGAGGTTCTCCACCCTTCAACTAATAAGGCATCCAGAGTATAAGTGCATGTGCAGTCCCCAGCTTCAACATACAACCCGATAAACCCTGAACTTTAAACCATGGACATTAAACTAACCGTAAAACCTACGACGCATTGCAGAGTTTCCGCCTGCAGGTTCGGGCTTTCGGGCTTTTGGGGGCCGGTGTCATCCGCCGAAACCCTGCGCTAGCGATATGCGATTTGGGAAGACCTAGTCATGTAGACTGGATGCCAGCCTTACGAGGTCTTGCTGGCATCGAATGCGCTTGATGCAAGTGGCTGGCCTGCCATCTTTTGTGAGTTTGAGATGTGCTTCCACAGGTTCATGGCATGCTTTCAATTTTCAAGTCAAACACTTTTTGTGTTGTGCCCGACATGAATATATATATATATATATATACATACATATATATATAATATAGATATATGGACAAAAAGATATAGGATCTGAATATCTGTGGATTTCTGACCTGTTTCGCTGCCCTTACCAAGGAGGCCTCCCTGCAGAGTCCTTGCAGGATGTGGCGGTGGAGTCCGATTCTCAGACACCGCAAACCCTGAACCCCCAACTGGAGGCTTCAAGACCGGAAGGCCTAGAACAAAGCCGAAGGTTTCAATAGCTTCTTACTCTCAGGATTAAAGTTGCTTTTGTTAAGTTCGACCTCAGATGGCAAGTCCGAGTGCGAGAGCATAAAACCCTGAACTCTACCTGTAGTCTCCATTGGCTATATAATAAAGCTGGTTAGACCTGGACCAAAAACTAAGAAACTCCAATGGAGACTAAAGGTATCGTCTCAGGTTTCAGCTGTGCCGCGCCCCAGGCAAGGGCTACCAGCTGCAGGCTCACTGATTGGGCACTCGGGCAGAGGGACAGGGCCAGTGTCTCAACGCGAAGTCTGGAATTCGCTGCATGGAATTTGATGTGGGGACGGGATGAACTTGTGACTTGACGTGTCCTCCATCGGCATGGTTCGGATGAATTCGCTGCTTGATATCATCTTAGCAGCTGGTTGCGGATCTGTGCTGGTGTGAGGGGACGTTGGTGCCTGACACGAATTTGAAAGTGTGAATGGATTGCAACCGCGAGTTCCGGAATTCACTGCTGGGGATTCGATGCGGGACCGAGATGAAGTTATTACTTGACATGTCCTTCATCGGCATGGCTATGAAGAATTCTCTGCTTGATGTCGTCTTCTGCAGTTGGTTGAGGACCTGTGCTGATGTGAGGTGAATTCGGTGCGTGATATGAATTTGAACAGCGGGCGGATTGCCAACTGCCATCACCGCCTCACGGTGGCCTCAACTCTTGCCATAGTGTTTGCCTTGCAGAGGCATGGGCTCCTTGGCGGCGTGAGCCAGGATGCCTGGTCTTTCTATAGCCAGGGTTCTGTGTCACTCAAGCGCTGAGTGTCCACGACCGTTCTGTTTCTGCTCATAGGTTGCGGTGCTTGTGTGTCTAAAGGTGGACATCAGGATGATGTGCGCGATCGAGGGAATTCAAGAAGAAATTATGAAGGTTGTGAGTGTGTGAGCGCGGTGAATGTGCCTCGCTCTGGCCAACGCGCCGTCGCCGAACCAGTCACCTTGTCCCAGTGGCGACTGCTTAAACCCTAGGTAGGCGGGGAGAAGGCCCAAACCCTAAACGCCGGTCCACTGGGAGGCGGCAGCCATCACTCTGCCTGGAGGGATCCCTTTGACTCTCGAGGCTGGGACTTCAGGGCGGATGGGGTTGGCCGGGGCGGGGTTTCGGGGCTCAGAGGTTTAGGGCTCAGGGTTTGCATGGGCTTTGGGGGTTGTCTAGATCTTCAGGATGCTTAGGGTTTCCTTGTAAGCTGCCTCAATTGCACGGTTTTTTGCAATGCTTTTAGAGGGCTCGACAGTCTTCAGAGGCTTCTTATGGGGCTCAGAGTTTTGGGGTTTTAGGATTCCTGAAGAAAGCAGTCTCTTTCTGAGGGTGGGTTTCGCAGCTACACTTCAACCTTGCGCCACAGCCTGAACCGGCCTAAACCCACGCCCCCCTATAATCTGTAGCTGGACTTAGCATCTCATTAACTATTGGCCTAGGGTTCTCTGTTACCGGACCTTCGCCTACTTGGAGGATCATGGGGCTTAGTAAGTAAGGTTGTAAGTACCTCAAGTGGGGGAATAAGTAGTTACGAGTACAGTTAGCTCAATTATAACGCTAGTTTCTGAGTCCCATGATCCTCTAAGTATCCTAAACCCCCTTGTAGATCCCTTTGAGGATCCTTTTAAGGAACCCTAGTTTCTGAGTCCCATGATCCTCTCTGTAGGGCAGGAGACGAGGGACGTCGGCTTTGGGACTTCAGGGGTCAAGCCCAGGACTTGCAGCGCTTACCCACGGGTCGTGGCATTTCCTAGCAACATGTTGACAGTCAAAATGAATTGTACTAAGAAAAATAAGAACAACAATAATTACAGTACTTTTAACCGGATTCATAATATTTGTAATAATAGAGATGCTGGGATCAAGGGATCAGTGCCCACTTCTTGGAAATGTGCCAAAGTCGCTTCTGGTGGTCGCTACAATCCTGAACCCTCGTAGGGTTTAGGGCCTGTCGGGTTTAGGGTTTAGCCCCTGCTGTGCAACTTCTACATGTTCAGCTTGGAGGGCAAGGTTTGGACTTTGGCGTTTAGGGCTTACTTGAAGGGGCAGGGGACTTAGTAAGCTGGTTGTAAGTAGGGCTATAATTAGGGTAACTCCATTTAGGGCACTTACAACTCTACTTATAACCTACTTACTAAGTCCCCTGCCCCTTCAAGTAGACAGGGTTGAGGTTTGATTCCGCCAGCTGACCAGGCACTGGAGAATCGCCAAATCGTCAGCAGCGACCTCTTCACAGGCCTCGGCAGTTTTGACGAGGGGCTTCTGGGGTTCGTCGGTTTGGGGTTCAGAGTTTAGGAGATACTGAATTGAGGGTTTGTGGTATTGTGGGTTTAGGGTTTAGGGTATCGGTCTAACGTTCAGGGGTTCCGATGCAGGGGAAGAATGGTGTAGGGACTTCGTACATGTTTGCACTGGTTGCCATGCTTAAGTTTGACTCACCAGCACTGACGACGTTGAGGCATTCATGCGTCCAGCTGATCGTTTCTTCTGCTTCCACAAGCGTTGTAGTGTAAATTGTGGTCATTGGCTTTTCCGACTTATGTTCTCCCTTCATTCGATTCCTTTGTGGTCACAGCCTGTTTGTGCGACCCGCTTTCTGTGCCGTTCCGTCATCTTCCAGAGCCCGAAACGCCAATTACTCCCAAGGTTTTTTCTGGAAACCTTAGTTTCGGTAACACTGCAAAGTGAGAGTAAGTTCTGCCTCTCTGGCGAATGGGGTGCTACTTGAATTCTCAGTGAACTTCACCAGTGGGGTATAGCTGTTCTTATCCATTTTTCGGAATATGGGAGTTTCCGAAAATTAGGCGTACCTTATGTGGTGGTCCTTATAAGAAGGATCCTAGTATTTAGGGTACTATACTGGGGTCCCCTATTTCCCGCAGCCGTAATCAAGCCTGTGGCCTAAGACCCTTAACCCCGAACCCCTGAAAGCAAGCCTGACGAGCCCCAATCTCCCACGAACCTGCATGAAGGCAGCGTGGCCCGGTGGAACGCAACCCAGGGCTGGGGTAGCTGAGCGGCGTTTCCGAAAAAGCTTATTAGGGTGTCCGGCTTGTTGGTTCATAGGGCTTAGAGGCTTGTGAGGATTCCTTCGGTTGCTTTGGGGATTGAACCCTAAACCCAAAACCCTAAACCCCTAAACCCTAAACCCCTAAACCCTAAAGATTAGTTTGCGTGGCGTTGGGTCTGGCTGGGCCTTTGGGGCTTAAGGGGTTTCGGCATCTGGTTTAGTGTTTACATAAGTCGCAGGCTAGTTGGACTTTGGGGCGAATTAGGGTAGTAGTGGAGGTGATAAGATTACATCCTATGGCTTTTACAGATGGTCCAGTAGGATCTTGAACCTTTTTGGTTGCAGGTTGTGTGAGCGTGAAGTGCCAGGCCCCTGAACGAAGGAGGTCTTACAAGCAGCTCCGGCTCGTATTTGTGACATTGTATATAAAAAAATTAGGTAATGCACAATGTATATTGCAAAGTATAATGTACGTAGGATAAAGTCTATACAATATAGTATTTAGGCAGTATATAGTATAATTAAAGTATATTGTATATATCATATAACTAATATGAAGTATATGGTACAGTGTGAACATATGCATGCGTACATGTCCGAACTTTTTCAAACTTTTGATGCGCTTATGTTGAGTTTTCTGATGTCCTGTGCATGCTTCGCGCGGATAGGTGGGCAGTCTGTGTGATTTCGACCCGATGTCTTTGAACACAAGATCTCGGATAATGATTTTGGTGTAGAGGGGCATGCAATGGCAAGTTAATGCTCTTCTAGAAGCTTTGTTCGGCTTCATGCCGTCCATTCGTCCCATCGGCCGTCTGGTGCAGCAAACAGTGTAGCCTCAAATTCCATAGCTCTTCGGAAGTTCGATTGTTTCGCGCCTCACCGCAAGTTCCCCAAACTCCATGCCAGAGGTCTCATCAAGGCAGATGAGACCGTGGCATTGCCCCCCTTTGTACAGGCAGGGCCTTGGGGCTGTCATGCCAAAACTGATCTGCCTTCCGGTGTTCATCTTTGGCGGGCCTGGGAGGGTTTATGACGAGCAAGATAAGGTTCGGTTTTCTTTCGCAGCCACAAAAGCCTAGATGTTTATACCCAAAGCCAAGTCTTTCTCCCGGAGATCCTGGAGACTCGAGGTTTAGGGTAGAAGATTTATGGATCCGTAAGGAGGGGTCAATTTCGTTTTGAGTATTGACTCCGTTCGGGGCTCGTTTGTTCTTTGGTTCTGTCTCAATAGACGTGTTCCTTACAAAGGCGTTTCGACCACGGCCCTAAAACCCTGCTTCAAAACTATGTCTAGTTGCTAGCCACCACCTTCGACTAACCACAGCCTTCACCATGGGTGCAGGAGCAATGACACTTATAGCCTCTACTAGTTCCGCGAGATTTCACGAAGCAAAACTCGATTTTGAGGGTCAAGGCTCCTATACTTGCTTGGACCCCACTTTTGATAGGCACCTCCGCCAATTGCGGTTCGTTGCCCGGGTTCAAGTAGGTGGGTCACGGAAACCCATGTAGCAGCTTTAGGCAGCCAGGCGGGAGCTAGCTCCGGGCTTGTGGACTTCTTGGCATGTGAGTAGGCGAGACTGTCAGCTGGGCATGTTGTTAGTAGGATTTTTTGGTGCCGAACAAGCAATAACATACTAGCCCGTTGAACCGTGCGGTACATAAGGCTGCCTCCCCTCAGCTCTTTTGCGTGTGCTTGCTGTGTGAGGCGAAGCTGATGCAGCAGGCTCTGTGCCCATGGGGTGCGTAGGGATGTTATTCCAATGCACTATATAGGGCTCCTTTCTAGGAATGAGGAGTTAGCATACTGGTCAGATCTGGTGTTTCATCTCTTGGCGTTCGGGCTTACAGTTGAAGATTTGCGATGTTAGTCGGCTGCTTCCCTAATTCACCTGTTCATGCAGAGACTTCGCCGAATCTGTTTGCATGTATGCATGTATGTATGCATGTATGTATGCATGTATGTATGTATGTTTGTATGTATGCATGCGTGTGCATGCATGTGTTGTGTGCACGTATCAGGACATGTGTACCGATATATTTACTGATGAACCGGCCGATGGCTTCTGTAGGGGCCTTAATAATTACCCATACAATTTTTGGGGGCTCCTTATTACAACTATACTATAATGAGCCCCAAAACCCTACTCTAATTATGAAGGCCCCTATATTATAGTACCCTTATAGATCCATTATAGTAACCCTTTAAAGGACCCCTTTAAAGGAACCCTTATAGATCCCTTGTAGTAACTATAGTGTAATGGGCCCCTATGTTAGCAACCTCTGCTGAAGAGCCTCAAGGCGAAATCGGCTGCCATTCGCGCTGGGGCCGCCAACAAGGAAGAGGAGCCTCAACCCCCCCTAAACCCCTAAACCCTAAGCCCTAAACCCTAAACCTTGAACCCTAAACCCTAAACCCTGAACCCTAAACCCTGAACCCTAACCCCTAAACCCCTACATAAACCCTAAACCCTTCTGTGATTTATGAGGTCTTCAGCCTCCGCCTCCGCGGGAATTGAGCTTGTTGCTGGGTGATGGCGCTGTTGGTGCTTGGAACACTCTCACTCTGGGTCTTCTAGCTTGCGGTCCACAGTCTACACAGTTTGTGGCTACATCCTGCGCTTTGGTTGAATGTAAGGAACGGACACGTATGTGTTGGTAATTGTGTATATATATATATACACATATACGTAAATTTATATGTATATTTGTAAATTTATATATATATGGTTATACATGTGTGTATGTATATGTGTATGCTTAAGTACACGTACGTAATTCTTTGTTGTGTTATCATATTATTCCTAAGTTGATACATGGCCTCGTCATGACCTTAGTTCGTGTGGCTACGTCGTTGGTCCATCATACTCGTTGATTTTATTGAGGGGGGGAGGGGCGCTGGTGGGACTTTAAAATAGCAGGAGGACGGTGAAGTTCAATCTTCAGGTCTTGTTTGTGCGTTATCTTTCCTAATCCCTATGCTCAAACTTGAAATCCTAAAAACCCCCAACCCTCAAAGCCAAAGCTGGAGTTTCCTTCAACCAAACAAGGGCAGAGTGGTATAAGAGCCTCAATCCAGAACAGTGCTCGCTAAGGCTTTTCCTTCTGATTGTTGAAAATAATAGAAGCATACCGCCCCACCACCTGTTCTTCTTGTGAAGGCCTCGGTAAGGAGGATCTACTATTGAGGCTTTCGGGCTTTCAGAGTTGGGTCTCTTGAAACGTTGGGTTCCTAGGTGTGGGTTTTGTCGGATTCGGAGTTTGGGATGGCAGTCGATGCAAAAAAGAACATATAGACTTGCTTGTGACCAGCTTGGTGAGCATGTCCGATGCCTTTCATGGATCTCCCTACCTTTGGCTAGTAGGGAATGGAAGAATGGTAGTAATAGTAGTTACAATTGTACCCCATTCCTCCATTCCCTACTACCCAAGGTAAGTCTCTGCCCGAGGACCCAGAGGAGGAGCTCATTTACGTTCGCGGCTTTCTCTGCACACTAAGTGGGCTGACCCTTCGACCGATAATTCCCACATTCACAGCTATTGCTGTGGTCCAACGCCCCAGGCCACCCAATGTGGATGCGGGTCGTAGAGTCAGGTGTAACTTCGGTGTGTGAGATAGATCTTTCGAAGAAGCATCGACGCGACCATTAGGGTCAATATTTGCGGTTCCTATATGAAGCTATCATGTTGTTTGTTGCTTGCTGGACCTTCCACACCCTAGCCGCGTGTATCGACCAAACTGTTCAAAAATGACTTTCCCTAGAAGCACAATCCCGAGCATGGCGAAAATTCAGTTCTAAGTAGTTCTAAGTCCTAAGTGTTGACGCAGTGCCCCAACTGCTGCTCCGAATATCTCTCCCCTTCCCTCACTCCCTCCCTCCCTTCCTCGCCCTCTGTATACCCCTCTGTTTGTCTCTCTGTCTCTCCGTGTCTCTCTGCGTCTCTCTCTCCTTGCTACCGAGGTCGAAGCGACCTTGAGAGTGGTGTGCAGCTTTGCAAAGGACGGTGCATGCTGCGGGGTTTGTCGGACTGTCGATCTTTCTGAAACGATGGGGTTTTGCGTGTACTGGTGGGCCGCAGAGCCTGGACTATCACAGCAGGAATATGAAGGAATGACCTCTAGGGGTTTGGGTCGTGGAGTTTACACACGACGTGATTATTGGATACTTGGGTTCTCAGTGCGCAAGTCAAGCATTCAGCGAAGACACGCAGCGGTCCCTCCGAGCGCAAAAATGGTGCCTTTTGCATTCTTTTGGGTAAAGGGCAGTCGAGGCAGCGCTTAGGTTCAGGGCAGGGTTTGGCTCTTGCGGCTTAGGGAGCATGCACTTCAACCCTGAGCTATAGCAGACCTTCCGATACCCTTGTAGCATGTTTGTGTTCAACAGCCAGGCCTCGGCAAAAAACAAGTGCCACGAGGATCCAAAGTGGTTTACAAGATCTACGTGCCTTGGCACTCAATTTTATACCCAGAAGTCCTTCCACACCCTGGCCGAACAACCCTGAACGAACGCCAGGATGTCGAGCTATTTTTTGCCAGACCCGAGAAAGCAAATGAGCCGAAAGCCCTGAGTTCTAAAAGCCTGCTGCAACTCTGAAGTCCTGGAACTTCCAGCTTTCACTGAACCCTTCATTTGGGGTCCAAGTACTTGTAGTAACGCCGCACAGTACGAGCCTGTAGTCAGTTGCCCTTGAACTCTTGCATGCCAGGAACCCCAAACCCAAAAGCCTGTGCCCTCCTCCTGAGAGCCAGAACCCCATACATTGCCGCATTAAGTCCCGAATCCTGACCCCAAGCACTCAAGCTTTGAGCCCTCCTGAATAAGTACAAACTTAGTTATTGCAGGGTTTAGATTTTCAGGCTCCGAAAAAACAGCACGAGTATGCAGGATGTCAATCCCTACAGAACCGTAGAAGACCCTTCCTAACACCATAAAGGGTTGTCCGGGGTTTTCACGGGTCTGATAGGACAACATGCCGTGTTACCAGAAGTACCCCGAGCTATGGGAGTAATTGTATTTGCACAGCTACGGGTAAAGAAGGCCTGAGGCTTGAGATTGTCATGGAGTTTACGGTAATTAATTAAACGGCTTTGTTGAATTGGTATATCCTTAGATTCTTTTGCTAGTGGTTCCTTGTTGCCTGAAACTTCTGTGGCCATAGTATTTCGTTGGAAGTCGTATATCATGTAGGGTACAGTCACTAGTCAGTAATTGCGTGCTCATTAGATTGCTGAGTCTTACATTGAGACCGGTACTTTTTTGGCACTTCCAGGTTGCAAATGTTGCAAGAGACAACGGCTATCGGTGCAGGAGTTGTAACTCTGCTGGTTTCCGGGGTGGGTAACTATATACTTTTCGGAGAGCAGGGTCTTCAAAGGGTCTTCAGTGCTACCCTAAAGCCGAAAGGTCGTGGAGGAATCTTTCTGCACTTGACGGAGGGAAGAATAGCTTACATAACTTCTTATAGTTACGATATTTTGTTCAGGTTTAGAGCTTTCAGGCTGAAACCGGGCTATCCCCTGTTCCGTATTCGTTCAGCCTTCACGGTTTTGAGGCTGGGTGCTTAAATCTGGAAGTCCTGAAGCCTAGAGCCGCACGACATTGAGATGCCCCTTCCGAAGGTGGATGACAAAGGCAGCTCACCTGCAAAGATTCAGCATGGCCCGTGGGTGTCGGGTTTGAGATCACCCTTTCAATGTTCAGGGTGGTGTGTTTGGGGGGAATGGCGATTTGGGGTACGGTCTTCTTCTTTGTTACCGCAGCACAGAACCCTCAACAGATGCATCACAGCCGCGGTTTCAATGATCTCAAGTCCCCCCCGCCTCCCCTACACCTCCAAACCACTAAGGCACTAAGGTTTCAGCGCATGAGAACTCACTTGTTTGGCTTTGTTTGTTTAGTTGTTGCATGGCATAAAGAGCATCTTTCCTGGGCTGTTGGGCCAAGGATCTCGCCTTTACCTCCTTGAATTGCCAACAGCGACAACAGCCCACAAATTACTTCCAATTCGGCTCATGTGTGCATCCTCTCCCCAGTGTCTGTACCCTCGACTGTTCTGTTTTGGTTTGAGTTTGCCCAGGTGTTGGTGCCTGTGGCGTGTCGCTCGTGTGAGCCAAAGACAAGACACTATGCCTTCGGCTGACCCGCTCGGAAAAAACGGCCGTGATTGAAAGTTCGTTGCGTGGGGTTGAGGGGTTTGAGTTTTTTAAGGCCTAGGTTGTTTATAGGGTGTTGGGAGTTTGTGATCAGGTTTTTGCCGTGGCGCTTCATCCCATAAGGTCAAGGATTTCCTTGTCAGTCCAACGTAGTAACGACATGATGTTTGTCGTTGTTATACGAAGCGTCATAACCCTTCTCAACGTTGCGCCCCACCAGAGATTGCAAGGACACGCCGCTACCCGCCCTACTGAGGCTGTCCCTAACACATCCAAATCAGTGGAGAGGAACACCATAACTTCGGGAATTGGTGCGTACCAATCGCATGGATTTTGTTTTGCTGTGTGTGTGTTGCTCGTTCATGATGCCTCAATCTTTTTTTGTTCAGAACCGGCCGAAACCACTACAGCAGAAAGTGTTCGTGCTTGCAGTGAGCCCGGTTGAACTACTGCTTTCTCAAGCATTCTTCTCCTGGAGTACCGTTGGGGGTTGAAGGTGCTTGTTTCATGCCGCAGAGACGTTGTGAAAGTTCTCCCAGCTCGCACAGCTTGCTGCCAGAGCCAACAAACGCCGAAGTCTGGAAGGCCTGGAATGTAATGTAGGGGCCTTAATAATTGGAATAGGGTTGGGAGATATATTATTACTTTTCCTCCAACAAGGAACCCCCCAAACCCTGTCTACTCATGAAGGCCCTTACATTACTTTCACCTGGAGGCCTAAAGCCTTTCTTTTGCCCTTCCTTCCGAAATCGACCCCGAAACCCATGGGGAAGAGCACGCAAAACGTTTGCACTGACTCCAGGCTCATCGGAGCAAAACTCTGTTGAAGCCTTTGGGTTGCTCCCAACCGGAAATACAACTCTTCCAGAAGGGAGTTTCCGCAAATGAGGGGTACCTTATTTTGGGGTCCTTATAATAAGGTTCCTACTATTTAGGGTACCATATTAGGGTCCCCTATTTTCGGAAACTCCCAGATCCTTCATACAAACCAGACTTCAGTCTACTAGAACCCAGCAGTTTTTGTAGGGCCTGAATAGCAACACTGGCATTGTCTTTATTGGGGCTCTACGACACGAGAAGGTCCGGGTAGGCGGAGGTGGCAAGGATCCCCGAGACCCCTCAACCCTAAACCCTGGTAGACGTGGTTCTATCACTGGATACGGCTTTGTCGAGGCACATTGGGGCACTATGACTGGATGCGGCTTTGTCGCGACACATCGCTGACCCTAAACTGCTAAACCTTAAAGACCTAAATCCCTGAACCCCTAAACTCGAAGCCCCTAAACACTAAACCCTACATACACGGCAAGTGCATCGGCACCTGTGCAAAACTCAGGCCGGCGGCGAAGGAACTGGCTACCTGAACTTCAGGACCAGTACCATGCACTCTTCGTTCGGATTTAGGCTTCAGGCTAGGAATAGGTGGGGAGGGTTAAAACGAATCTTCAGCATCTTCTTGTTCAGGCTTTCTGTAGGAAATGGGTGTTCAAATCAGTTTATTATGTTTTTCTGCGTTAAAGGTTGCCCAACCAGCCAGTTTCTGTCGAAGTTTACGGGGTTTGCAGCGTGCGGCCATTATCTCAGGGTGTTTCCGCACAGCCAAACCTAGAGTTCATAGAGTATGGTTCTCAGGGTTGTGTGCCCTAATATTAGGGCCTGTGATTGGTTTGTTAGTCAGAGGTCAGCGTTGTCGGATCTCGCTGGTTTTTTCTGTTTAAGGGCTTGGGGCTGCTCGGGTGGTTTCCTGTTCGAGGTTCGAGGGGTCCTAGAAGCAAGCTACTTACAGGATCATGGGACTTAAGTATCTAGGGCTATAATTAAGTCCCATGATCCTCCAAGCAACCTTGGTGAAGTGGATTTGGCGGGCTTGACGCGTTTGAAGGGTTTCTGATTTTCTCTCAGGCAGTAAAGCCGGCAAGCCCTAGTCCCCAACAACCGTATCAAACCCCATCGAATCCTTTAAAGACATGTAGAGTTTTCTGGAGCTCAAAACATCGATTGCTACATAGTTGCCATGCCTCAGTTTTGATGCCAGTTATCCAGGCCAGTGAGCCCTCCTTTCCATACAGCTTGGGGCTTATGGTTTACAGCGTTGAAGGCCGATACATCATCCCACATTCCCCGCCAGCGCTGCTGCAAAAGGATGTTCTCCGCTTGGTCTCAGAAGTACATTCAGATGGACCTGCCTTTGGGGCTGGAGGCGTAGAGTTTGGTGTGTAGGCATCAGTTTTTTCTTGTTCCTCTTCATGGGCGGGGTTGAGGGCTTTCTTAGTTGCAGTCTTTTTGGCGGAGTAGCAGCTTAGCAGTTCCTACCGCGCTCATAGCGCAAGCATCGCTATTTTCGTGGTCCGATGTATGTCATTGTAGAGAGGACATTGTCCTTCCATGTAGGGCTTGAGTGCCAGCTTCCAACCCAAGCGGCCGAAATCCCAAGCACGGCTCAGACTGAAAAATCCGAAATCTTAACCCTAGGCTGCCTGAACCTCCAAAGCTTGCACCCCCTCACGGATGTTTGTGCTTCTTGTGTTTCCCTCGCTTGCCCTTCAGTGGCCGTCGGATTCAGAGTTTAGGGCGTAAAGCCGGGTCCTTCACAGCACTCACCCGATGATCCCGATGCCCGGGCCCAACAATCTCCGATCCGGGGGGGATGTTTCTTAGGCGGGCTGAGGCTTCCTTTAGCCACGGGGGGTTCCAGGTTTACTGAAGCTACTTATTCTATGTTGACAAAGCTTATACCCAGACCCTCACCAAACCCTAAACCCTTAAACCCTAAACCCTTAACCCTTAACCCTTTAAACCCTAAACCCTTAAACCCTAAACCCTTAAACCCTTAACCCTTAGACCTTAAACCCTAAACCCTAAACCCTAAACCCTTAACCCTTAACCCTTAACCCTTAAACCCTAAACCCTAAACCCTTAAACCCTAAACCCTTAACCCTTAAACCCTTAAACCCTAAACCCTTAAACCCTTAAACCCTTAAACCCTTAACCCTTAAACCCTTAAACCCTAAACCCTTAAACCCTTAAACGCTAAACCCTTAACCCTTAACCCTTAAACCCTAAACCCTAAACCCTAACCCCAGCTTACAAGCCTTACATCCCGGACCCAGGCCCGAAGGTCAACATTACCTAGAGGCTCATACCCTACCCCTTTTTTAGGATATCTGTTATCTTAAAAAGTAGGCGCCCTAAAAAAGGGGTAGGGTATGAGCCTCTAGGTACTGTAATACCCAGAGGCCCAGAGAGCCTGCATGCTGAGCCCGAAGCTTTTTTGGGGGTTTATGGTTTTTGAACACGGGTGTGGCCAGTAGTAAAGAATCTTAAGCTTGTCTTAAACTCCTTGCAAATACCCCCCTGCAACAGCCTTCATTAAAGTCCTTGCAGAAGTCTCACAGCAGACTTTATGTAAGCCTGAACCATAACACACTTTGACAGCCCCTTGAGTCCTGCAGACCATTGTAGAAGCACAACAACAGCAGCCTAAATGGCAAGAACAACATATTGAAACAATAAAAAAACCCGAAAGTGGCGGTGCTTGACTACCGAAGCCTAAGTACCCTTCCTTACAGGGCTCGTTGAGAATTATAGTAGAATCATACTCCAGAACCCTGTCCCAATTCTTAATTAAGGCCCGATACTACGGAACCTAGTTGGTACACACCTTGCAGAACCTCTAAAACACAGCCCTTGCAAGCAGCCCTCTTCTCACACTCTTATCGGAGAATTCAAAAAGCGGGATGAAGCTAGGTAGGATTAAGGATCCCTTATGTGAGGACCCGTATTTAGGATTACCCCACGTACCTTCATCCTGCCCCTTGGAGCCCTTTGATTTAAAGGCTTTGAAGTTGCCAGCAGGTCGGCGACGCGAGCTCTCGGCCCTGTCGATTTCGTTTGGGTCCGGAAACCGGACTCCAGGGTTTCGGGATCTTTAGGGTGTTTAGGGCTTTGGTGTCTTATGGCGTTTCGTTTCTTTTTGTCTGCTTTGGGGCTGCAGGGTTTCAGGGTCTTATGGGATTTCGGGCTTTAGGGTTTAGGGCAGGAGTCAGGGTTTGGAGGGACGATAGTTGTGATTGGGCAGCGTTTTGTGGGTTGTGTAGGGTTTTTGAAAAGCTTTCCCAGGCTTCTAACAAAATAACAATGCAGTAAACAAATATTCAGCATTTCCTGATGGATTTTGCAAGGTGTTGTAAGTCAGGATGGTACAAGGCAGTTATACGGGCCGCCAGCCACCCGGACCACGGCCTTGCGACGTTTGAGGGTTTACATAGTCTTGAGCACTTCCATTTTTGGTTGGGCATCCAGCAAGCTCTCTTTCAAAAGGGCTCGGATCCACAAGTCAGTTAAGGCAGGACGGACTTATGATTGAGGTCTGGGTAAACCAGACGCCCAAACGAAAGCCCCAGAACCTAAACCCTGCAAAATCCCAAACCGCAAAAGCTTGCCCAAAACCCTTACTTCATAAAGCCTTTATGAAGCCTGAGCCCGTATTAAAAGAGGCCTTACAAGAACGCAAAATCAGGTCCTGCTCAAGGCTTCTACCGAGAGCGACCTAAACCGGAACCTTGTAATCCTGATGCCAAGCTTTAAAAGCCTTAAACCCGAAAGCTTGTAGAACCTGTGGAACCCGTCCAGCTTCCTTGAGGGATCACTAAAGGAATCTCACAGTCCTTTAACCACCAGAAAAATTCCACACACACTAAACTCTAAAGCCCTAAACCGAAACCCGAGGAGTTCAAGACAAAATACTAAGCCCTATGTCTCTAAACCCCTCAAGCCCTAAACCCTTAAGAAAAAGCTAGAAATACCAACCCCTAACACTCTAAACCCCCAAAAGCCCTAAACCCTTAAGAGAAAGCCTGGAAAACGGGGGAGGCGGAGACGGTCCGCGCTGTGGCTGCCAGGAATTCCAAGCGGCTGGCGACAGGCTCAGTTTCATGGTCTTTCAAGGTTTAGGAAGTTTAGGGTTTGACCGTTTTAGGGCTTTAGGGGTTGAATTCAAGATTTTTTTGGATTGCAAAAAGGGGCTCGGAGCTGCAGGGGTTTAGGGCTTTAGATTTTACCTGTTTTGAGGTTGAGGCTCTACCTGAATCATACTAGGTAGGCTTTTTGGGGCATGTTGTATTTCTCATTATTGGGCTTGAGATCCTATTTACAACCCTACCCGTATATTAGTCTGCACTGTAGTTCCTTTGCTGGTTACCCTATAGGATCCTAAACTAAGGTTGCACAACCATGGTAAGTAGTCCTCCTTATTTCAAGGTAAACTGAGGCGTGCTAAGCCCTAAACCTCACTGGGTAGAAGATCTACGTGGAGGTTAATGGGTAGTTAGAAGTCGGCGTAACTATAATTACAACTTGTAACCCGCATCAAGGGACGTATAGCCTCACGGAAAACTTCCCATGTACCTCTAAGTAGCACTTCACAAGTCTTTCTTTCTGCGGATCAAGACCAGCCTATAGTTCTAGGGGGATTGGGTGAAGAGCTTTGTAGGGTTTCATAAGACGGCTGCGTGAGGTCGGGGTTTAGACTTGTCGTGGGTTTTTGGTGCAGAGTTTTAGGGAGAAGATTTTGCGCCTTAATTACAGGGGTTTCCCGCATAATTAATTTTAGTTGCGCTATCAGGTTTGCTTGCAGGCTTCAGCATTTGTCATCTGTTCTGAGCACTTTCGCCACCAAGCGTGTGCGAAAGAGATGTTATAGTGCGAAGTGCAGCAGTGCGCTCCTAAACGTAAGGTTCACGGTTTATAGGGCTTCGGGTTGTTATTTGCTGCCGGTACTCTTTTCTTCACTCCCGTGTTGCCGAGCCCGGCCCCCTAAACCCCGAGACCGAAACTCAAAACCTTATCGCTAACTCTAGAACTACAATTACAGTCATAACTACAGGTTCAGAAGGTGCTTCGAGTTAGACCACATTGAATGCTGTCTTATGAAGTCCAACGGCCTCATACCCCACACCCACAAAATGGTAGGTCATGAACCCAAAGTTCTAGTGTATCTCCCTTGAAACTGTAGGTGATGGAATCCCAGGCCGGCCCAATCGAACCCCAAGCGCCTGCCTTAACTACCCAAAGTATCCAGCTTTGAAACATTAGCCTGAGGGTCCATATATACTACTACTAGCATGGAATTAGGTCCCCCAGAACCATTATTAGGTTCTGAGTTCTGGGGCCTAATTCCATAATGGTAGTGTATGTGTAATATATATATATATAGATATATAATTATATATATATATATATAATTAATCTTGGACCCGCTTGGTTACAAGGCTCTCGATTTTCCAGCTGTGCCTGGCCTTTGCAACCTTTAGATCATGCTTGAAGCTCGAAGCCCTGGTATCGAAACAGGACGACCATGAGTCCGTAGACCTGGGAACGGCCCGTCCGAGGAGGGGATGGTCCAACTTCTGAACTCTGCGTGCGGCCGGCATGGAAGGGTTTAGGGTAAAGGCGTCTTAACGGTTCGGGCTTAGGGCTTCGAGGTTGGGGTACTAGATATAGGGTAAAGTCTACCTATCGCGCTTTCCTTTTTGCAAGGCACAGCTGGCACAGAATTGCTGCCAGCCGAGTTCTGGTCTTACCGTGAGGTTCAGAGCCTGGCTTAGTGCTACCGCCCAGGCTTCAAATTGTTGGTGTTCAGGGTGACCTGGAAGCAGAAGCGCAGTTAGGGAGGTAATGGTATATAGTAGGCGTCTTCCTCTAACCGTGAATGAGCTTGTATTGTCGTCCGCCCAATAACCTTCAGCACGAGCTATTGGGAAGGGGATGTAGGGCTCAGCGGGATAAGGGTTCTACTCAAAAGGGATCGACGATCCCTTGTATTCGTGGGGAATCCTCCAATGCTTCTAGACAAGGCCGGTGCTTATCGCAGAGTCGGTGGGCGGCTTTTGAATGCGTGGTAAGATTTTACGGTTCTATATGGGGCTTGCAGGGTTTAGGGTTTTAGGGCTGAGGGCTTAGATCCAGGGCTGTAAGTTCAGGTGTTGTATAGCTTTGCGGCTTAGGGTGTTTGGTTTGAGGGTTAAGCCCAAGTTCTGGGGATCCGCGTATGTTAAGAATCCTGGCTTGCAGGGGCATCTTTGAAAAGACATCCTCATTTTCTGAAACTCTCATCCATGTTGGGGTGTTTGGGCGGTTTCCGCTGGTTCTGCCTTTGTGACTCCAAGGCGAGACGAAGTGCTTTTATCTCGAATTGCTGTGATTTATGGAGTTCGGTTGGACAGCGGACTGAATTCGTGTTCCTGCCGTAGCTAGAAGGACCATCACCTAGGGTTTAGGGTTCAGGGCTTGGGGTTTGTGGTTTGGGGTTTAGGTTAACAGTAATTAAGACTCCCATATCCCACTCGCAGCATGCAAATTCCCCAATGCCTTCCACCGACATGTGGTTTTATAAACACTGCACTGCCAGACCTTAAAGAGCAAGATCCAAGGACCTCGTGGACAATTGATATCATACACCCCTATGAGAAAAGCCACCATGCCCGATAAGTTTTAGCGTGTAGGGCTTCAGGGTTTTCCATGCAACNTCCAAGGACCTCGTGGACAATTGATATCATACACCCCTATGAGAAAAGCCACCATGCCCGATAAGTTTTAGCGTGTAGGGCTTCAGGGTTTTCCATGCAACACCAGACAGATGGAACATCCATTAGATTTAAGGTGATTACTGCGGGGCATGAGGTTGATGATGTTTCTTCTGCCAGTACTTGGGGTAATTTCAACAGAATAGAAGGAAATCACAGTCTGCAACAACCACTGCCCCCCCCCTACAAACACACACAGGCACTTGCGGACACGGGGCTGCCATACATCGTTAAGTAGAAAACCTGTGTTTTAGGCATGGATCTGGTCTAGTTTAAAATCATCTGAGCTGTCTTGGACGTTGTGTTTCCAGTAAACCGACAGCAGTTCCTCCTCGACAACTGTGATGAGATCACCAGCCACATGCCCCGGACTGATGGTCTGCATCCTGATGTCCGACTGAAGCTGCACCTCCAAGACTTCAGTCCACATGCCATCAATCCCGCAGGATCGCGTGATGTTGGTGCTCCCAACACAGTTTTGAAGCTTCGATCAAGATCGAGATCTTTATTGCAATGGTGTTCACTCGTGTAATTCACGATGAGGTTTGTAAACAGCTATATGACAATTGGGGCATCAACTTGTTGACGCTGGCCCAGAGGAGTCAATTCATGATGGCTGCGTTGATCATTCAGTACGGGGTGCACAGAAGGCAGCCACTCCATGGGCACTTCATTCCGAATTTGATTGAAGCTTGTGATGGTTACACTGTGATCCTCTCTTTCCTCGTGGGACATGCAGTTGAGAACTCACGTTCTCTTTTGAGCATGCGAGGAGTCAGAGATGCTGAAAATGCAGTCGCTCTCGCTGCGTTGAGACGAGGGTTCCAGCTTAAAGATTTTCCTTCAGATTCATGCTGCCCTATCGCGAGTGCGCATATCGAGCTAATCAAAAGCATTTTTGTACTCAGATCGTGGATGCCTTCGGTCGCGTGGGACTTCGTTTCAGTCTCAAACAGAGCGAGGTCATGTGCACGCAGCAGACTTTGGCGGTGGGCAAGGCGTTCGACCAGGACTCAACTGAATCACTAAACCTAAATCCCAAAACCCTGAACCCTACACCCGGAACCCTAAAACCCTAAAGCCCTGAACCCCTAAACCGCAGTTTTACCCAAACTTTGCCAAAGCCTATTGCCTTGGCCAGGTCTGTGGTCACAAGGCTTCGATGCATCGTTCAGAGCCTTGGATGCAGTTTTTTTAGGGTTTTTAGCGTCTCGGGAGGGTTTATTTATCGCCCTTATAAACCCTGAACCCCCAAACCCCTACAGCGAATACCAGAAAGTTGGAACATGGATTTAGGAGGATTAGTGCTAGGATCCCTTATACTTTACCTTAAGGGCAGGAGGATATTCATGTTCCAACTTTCCGGTTTCTACTTTAAACCCTAAACACCGAACAAACCCTAAACCCCAGTTCAGGGCCCGGAGAGGGCTTCGGTTTAGGAAGGGATTAGGGTCTAGGGAGGCTTTGGTGTTCAGGGCTTTATGAAGGTTTAGGGTCTAGGCATAGGTTGTAGAAACAGGAGGGCTCCCAATTGTTCGGTGATTTAAAGGGTGTAAAGATCCTGAAGGATCCCAAGGCATCCTACAAACGCTGCGCTGAGATGGGGCTTGCTTAAATGCGTAAATAGGGTTTGGCACGGGAATGCATCAGAGGTGCCATAGTACGGGTCTAGGGCTTCAACTTGTCAACAGACAGGTGTGAGGAGCCAGTACGCAATCGCATCTCTGAATGTTTTAGTTTTAACCTTAAGCTTTGGAGTTTGAAAATTGTTAGGGCCGTAGGGCTGTAGCAGTTCTGTTTGTGTTCAGTTCCAGTCTGTTTACAGGCACTTCGGACAGAAAGAACTGAATTGAGAGCGGCCGACCGCAGTCACAGAAGGGGTTGCCTGGGTTCGAAAGTCTTTGGGTCCACCTCTTGAGGCTCGAGCAGATGTGCAGAAGACTTGTGCGCTCGTGATTCAGATATGTGATGGTTAAGCGGCTGATCCGCCACATTGTAAAAGCTTACACAAAACCAGGCAAAGTACCATACAACCGAAAAGCCCGTCACAAGCGTGTAAAAACCTTCATTGAACAAGCTCTACAGAATCGAACGTGCCGAGGATCTTGCACAGCGTACCATGTCTGCCTTCCTGGAGGCGCCCCGAGGGTTTGGAAATCAGGCGACCCGGATTTACTGCCGCAGAACTTCGGTTTGAGTCTTGAGGTTTCCCGGTTTCGGCTTTGGGCAAGTCAATTTTTTCTCCGGGTTCAGAAATAAGTTTAGGGCTTTTGGGGGCCTTTCGGATTTTGGAATTTAATGTTTGGGGCGGGGCGGGGCGGGGCGGGGCGTGTTGATCGGCCTGTTGGGCAAGGGAAGTTCCTTAGTGCAAAGTGAAAGGTCCCTTCCCTGAAGCATTTAAGGATTAGGGTTTGGGTCCTCTCCCTCCATCCCTACTACTAACCAAGGGGTTTTGCTTGATTGATCAAGGATACTGGAGTCCTGCGGTGATAACGACAGCTCTTGCGGCTGCGCAGAGAACGTGCCAAAGAGAGCGCGATCTGCATGGCACCGTGGCGAGAGGCACTTGTAAGAACCCTGACACAGCCCTTGTGAACCTCTTGCCATCAAAACGCCGAAGAAAGAAGCTTGACCCGAAGCCTGAAGCCTAGTCAAGCTGAATGAACCGCAACCCAAGCCCTGAATCTTTCTCCCGAAGCCTTCAAACAGCCCAAAGCCCTACTAATCCCCAATCCTCAAGCCCTGAACCCCGAATCCCTAAATCCCTAAACCTCCGACTCCAAGCCTCAAAACCTAATCCCGTCATCCTACACCTTAAACTTAAAGCCTCCATAAACCTAAACCTAGTAGTAGCGTAGGTAGCCTTTAACCTTTTGGTGTAGTATAATCCCTATATAATCCTTATATTATGAAAAATGTTGACCTTTGGTTCCCCATGATACTCGACAAGTAGGTAAATCTGTGCTGCAGGAGGGTGCCCCCAGCCACTGGAGTGCCGATGCAGAGGGCCTTGTAGAGGCCAGCAAGCGATGCCAGGCTTATTGGCTGTAGACTCAACTTTTCAACTTTTGGGGTTCTTACAAGGTAGTCGATTTTGAAAGTTTCAACTTTTATTTCCTTGGGTTTTGGGCCAGTGAGCAGGTATTGCTCATGGTTGTAGGTTGAGCTTTAAGAGTTCCGTTGTTTAAAGCTGTTGGTTTCAGGTTTGGGGGGTTTAAGGTTTAGGGTTTTTCTAGATTAGGATTTCGGGTTTGGGGGTTTATGGTTCAGGTTTTGCGGGTTTCGTTTAGGTGTGTTGACTTGGTTAAAGGCCAGAACCTGTTCGCTGCGTTTTGCTTGTTGGCGAAAACAAGCCCATTGCACACTGTCACAAATAAGCTAGTATGAATACGAAAGCAATGCCGATTTCAGTTATCCACTATGAGTACGCCAAAGACACAGATAAGAAACGATGACGCCGCCAGCAAATTTAAAGGACAACATTTTAATCGCAAGAATAACCGTTGATTGAAGACACACCATCAGTTTGTTGTTCGCACTGCTGGGGCTACAGGGGTTCCATGTTTTGCTGGGTGGGATGGTATCTGAACATGTGCTGTTCCGGGTTGAGGATACCGCTTTTATACGCATCAGGCATCCTGCAAACCCCCACACCTTTCACCCCTAAGCCGATGCAGCGACAATCGATGGGAACCTTTTTAAGGCCTCATCTCTACATCTCATGTCCAACCCCGGATTGCGAAACCCAGAAACCCTGGCACTGGAAGCTCCTCGCCCCGGAAGGAAACCTTTTCCTTCATGTTCCTTAAGCCCCACACCTCTCGAATCATTCGCCCTAAGGGCTCAAGTACCCAAATAGTAGGGTTTCAAGCTCCAAAAACCCATTCAGAGTATGGATTTTGGGGACCTGAAACCCTACTATTTGGGTACTTGGACCCTCTGGGTTTTATTCGAAACCTCAAGCGCTCCAGATCACCGAAGAGCCCATCCTCTCGCGTCTTCAGGCCAGGGTTCACGTCCCGGAGCGTTTAGGGTTCAGGGAATCATAACGGTTTAGGGTTTACGGTTTAATGTAGGAACCTGATTAAGAAACCCTGCTCCTATAACCCCAAAATAGTAGGATTCATATAAGGAGCCCTAATAAAGGCCCAAGGTTTCTTAATCAGGTTCCTACATTAGGGTGTATAGGGGTTCGGGTGAAAAACGTACTAGGGCCCTGTAACCGGGTAGTAGGTTTAAGGAGCCGTACCTCACTGCATAGATAGCGGGGCTTCTGGGGAAAGAACAGGCAAGGCGCCGACTTCAGTTGGAGGGGTTCCTTTTGATGGATTAGAGCCTAGTCTTTTTAGAGGAACCCGAGGGCATGCAACTCAAGGTCCATGGTTTTGGCAAGCTCGCGTTCCAAAAACCGTAGCTGTGAGAAGACATCTATACTAGCAGATTTCGTGTCGTGTTGTTCCTTCGTTTGCGCCGCCCTCAGAAGTGGCGGTGGAAGCGTCCACACTTTCGACACAAAGAGATAGTTCAAGGCCTAGGCGAAGTTCTTGCTGACCCAGTGTCCTGTCTCCCAGCCGTCTTGTCTCCATCTTTGCAACTGCATAGCATGGCTTCCAGCAAACCTGTCCCCGCGAAGGTGCGAATTTGAGAACAAGCCTTGAAGCACCGCGACTTCTAAGAACGCGCACCCTCAAAGGACCAAATGCCATATGCCCAGAGCCAAGTGGCCGTGAAGTGTCGTAGACACTACCTTAACGGACCTTAACCTACCAAAACCTACTTTTTTCTAGGGCCCCTATAAATTCCATATTAGGGTTTATAATAAGAACCTACAAAAAAGTAGGGCTGTTTTGTAGTTTAAGGTAGCCCATTGAACCCTGAAGTCTCTCCAGACTAAAACTCCATTTCCTCAACGGACACACTACCACTACTCCTCAGATCGCAGTTCTTAAGCCTGAGAACTTTGAGGAATTCCTCGGGCCAAAGGGTGCCTCGGTGCCCTTTTTTGGTGGTCGTGGTGGTCTCTTGCTGGTCTCTTGGAGGTTGAGGGTTTTTATATCATTGGCTTAGTTAGTTTCAGGAGACTGAGTCCGTGTGAGAGAGAGAGAGAGAGAGTTAGTTTGGATCGAATGCTGCTTGCTAGGCGCTTCTGCACCACAGCCACAAGACCACTGACAACTGGACACCGCACAGAGCTTTCGGAGGTGTTTGGGGAGTGTGAAGGCTTCGTGCTAAAGGTTCCGAAAGGGTTCTGTCCTTTTGGATCATTTTGGGTTGGATTGGGCCTGCACTTCTCTGGCTTCTACGAGTTTGGTCTGCAATAGGGGCTCATAGATACGTCAAAGCAGGATTGCAGGTATATTGTTAATTCAGCACTAATCAAAACTTGCATTGTCACTTTGTCGCGCCTCCAATCCTCCACAAAAGATAGGCGATTGAATTAGCGACCGTAAGGGCTCTCGCGGAGGCTCTAAGCCAGAGCCCCTACCTTAACGCCCAAATTCTGAGGTGCCGCGCCGTGCATAAAGACATGTGCTGCACCTCGAGCCTTGCAGTGTCAAGTCATGTCTCTTCCAGCTTTCTGTGTGCACGTCTGTGTCTCGGTATTGTGATACAAGCTTTTGAGGTAGGAATATAGTCCCCGAGCGGCACGACAGTTACACGCAGAAGAGACCCCTTAAACAGATACATAGGTAGATAGATAGACAGACAGGCTGTATATAAACAGCATGCATGCGCGCATGCATACATACATACGCAGATACATGCTTACATGCCTACATACCTGCATACATACATACATGCATGCGTGAATGCGTACATGCAGATGCACTGGCAGCTGCTGATGCACATGCACATGACAAAAACAAACACCCACATGCATGTCTACACACATGTTGGCTTGAGAGCTCCATCCGCAACCTCCTACAGTCCTAGAGCTCACAGGTTGTAAATCGAAAGACGGAAGAGAAGTCGAGGTTTCTGAAGTACCAGGATTCTTGCATATAAGAACTCTTGTCATAAGACTCCATTGGATTGTGGTTCCTTGTTTTCTGAAAGCTCCAGCTTCCCCAACTCGGAAAGGCACCTAGAAAGTTTAACCTTAAATCCCGAACTGTTCAGGGTTTAGGGCTTTTTTGGAGTTGAGTTTAGGGTTGCTGACATTCTCGCATCGTGCCCGCAAAATTTGGGCCTAGGCGCTTGGATGCATGTGACAAATCAAGACGAAGGTAGATGTTGATTTATGCCGCCTTTTCTAGGTTCCTGAGTACTACCATTTTGCCCTTTTTAGTTTAGGGTCCCCTTATTAGAAACCAAACAGTAGGAAAAAGGGTACCCTTATTATAAAGGGGTTACTCAGGAACCTAGTTTTACACCGGTTTTCGGGTTTCTGGAGGTTCGGTTTAGGGCTCTAAAAGGGCCTTTAAGGCCTACTTAGGGCTTTGTTTGGGGTCTTAGGTTTTTAAGTTTTGGGGGGTTTGTGATTGCTGGATTCGGGGTTTAGGGTTTAGGGGTCGGCCAGCAGCGCAATCGTTTCCTTGTTGGTTTTGCGCCTTCGTGGTGCAACTGGGCCGGAGGAAACTGCACAGCTGTTCATTACTTGCTATTTGTCAGGCTCCTCTGTATCGAGTAGCCTACATCCTCAGGCGCGCACAGAGTTTTTACATACTCCAATTTCTCCTAGAGCCAGAAGCTCCAGTTTGTGCATAGGACCCGGGACCGTGGATGCTCTCTTCACGGTGTGAATGGCTGTGCCTTGCCTGATGTTACGGTTTAAGAGAATTCTTGAACGCAAACTCATAGCTATAAGGCCCAGTTACCCGAATCCAAGGTTTACAGGGCACACGATATATCTTTACAAACTACAAGTTACCCATGAAGTAGCTTAACGTGCCTTTAAAACCAGATATCGCTACCTACTAGTTCGGCAACTTGCCAAGAGATGGCCCATGAACATGCATTTTCGTTGTTCTGAAGCTTGATGGGGTTTAGGGTTTAGGGCTTCGTGCCCTGGACTGGACTGAAGCCTAAGCCCCAAAGCGGCCCCAAAGGCTTGGATTCCAGGTCAGTCTGGTAGAGAGTTTGCTAGGCTTGCATGGTATTTGGGCACAAGCAGCCTTGAACATGGGAGTCCTTGGAATCTTTTTGGGATTTAACAGTTTACGGATCACTAGATCAACATTCCGAAATAACACCTTCCGCCCATTCTTGTTGAAGTCCTAGTAGGAAAACGGGTACCCTAGCTTTAAGGAAGTTACCCTAGAATACCTTGAGTTGGATCAATTAGAAGACGCAGGCATACCGAACCCGAAATCCTAGACTTGGCCCTAAACCCTCAAGACTAAGACTGCGAACTCTGAAGCCCAAGCCGAAGACTGCATTCCCAAGCCTCAAAGACCCGGAGGCCTTCAGCTGGCCCCTCATAAAGTGACTAATTACAGTGAACCCCAGAAAGTTGGAACATGGGTTTAGGAGGATTTGTGCTAGGATCCCCTATACTCTACCTTAAGGGCATGAGGATATTGATGTTCCAACTTTCTGGCTTCTACTGTANACAGTGAACCCCAGAAAGTTGGAACATGGGTTTAGGAGGATTTGTGCTAGGATCCCCTATACTCTACCTTAAGGGCATGAGGATATTGATGTTCCAACTTTCTGGCTTCTACTGTAATGATTACTGAGCCACCCGTTTACTCAGGGCCGTGAAAATTCCAACAAAGGGGGGGGGGGTTGACAATCATTGGTCTACATTGATGCAAACCCCCGTCGTGTATGTTCCTTATTGAAGGGGGTTTACGACAGCTGCTTTAGTATAAGGATTATATAGGTTTTGTTCTTTAGGATGTTTAGACCTCTGAACTACAGCTCCGAACCCTGAACGCCGATAGATTGACCCCCAAAGACCCAACAACACTGAGGAAACACGAACCAGCCATAAAGCCCCAGAGCTCTTTCCACCTCGAAGCCTCAAGACCCCGAAATTACAAAACCTGAGTTACCCAGACCCTTTGCCTAAAAGCAGCCCGAAACGTTGGCCAAAGAACCCCTGCAAGCCCAAAGCACCTAAACTCTAATTAAAAGCCCTTGTATTCACGCCACAAGCTCCAATTTCTCGAGGCTCTGCCTCTTGCGCCTCGAGAAACCGAGTACTCGCCAGGGCCTCATTTGCTGGAGCCGGGCCCGGGGGTTTGCGGGTCCTTTTAAGGGCTTTTAAGTTCAGAGGATGTACATGGCTACTTCAGGGGTTAGGCGGGCCTCTCCCTTAAGGCTGTAATGGGTTACTTTAAGAGTTCCTTTTGAGGTACCCTTCCGGAATCGATGAGGTGCCTGTAAGGGTACATATGAGGTGCCTGGGGGTTTGTAGTGATTGAAGTTGCAGCGTGTAGGGCTTGTGGGGTTTACGTATAGAGAGTTGGTAGCCAGAGTCAGTGCGGTCTTTGATAATGGGCAATCCTAGGGGTTATTGAGCTTAAATGATAGTAACCACCATGATCAGAGCATTACTAGTACTGATTCTATTATGGTTAGTGAGGTTAGTGATCAGTATTCTTACAAAACAATCATGATTCTTGTTATTGTTTTAATATTGTTGTGCCTCAGGGGCTTGCAAAGTTGCATCGAGTGCCTTTAAGGTGCCATCCAAATACAACCTGGTCACGGCTTTCCGAAACCAGAACCAGGCTGGGGCCAGCTGTTTAAGGTGCAGGATATTGCAGGGTTGTGGGGTGGGGATGGGTTTTAAGGTTCTAGGGCTGTGTTTGTTTAGTTTAAATGTTTATGTATTGGAGGTGTTGTAATGGTAAAGGTGTTGAGGCATCCGGGGGTTTTGTAATCAGCGTGTGGGAGTTGTGGATGTAGAGGGTTCGGGATTTCGAGGCGTAACGGAGTTGGGGATGTTGGGTTGCTTGGTCGGGTCTAGGGTTAGAGGGTCTTAGGGTGTTTTTGGGTGTACAGGCTTCCGAAGTTGGTCCGGAGTTTCGGGTTTCCGGGTTGCTCTGCAAGGGCTTGGTTATTGTGGAGGCTTGAATGGTTGTAATAGTAGCATTCCTAAAAGCTCCGTATTATTTTCCTTGCCATAATTTATTGAAAACTAAAGCCCCCCCCAAACTTTATTCTGATAAACGACCCCATTACACTATACCATACCTCCGACACCTTATTCTGATTATAAGGCCCCCATTACACTATACTATACCCCAAAGCCTTATTCTGATCATTAAGGCCCCCATCTTAAGATGCAAGAGTTCTGTCACAGGATCTGCCGGCTCGGAGTTCCAGAGTTTGAGGGTTGGGAATGAAGCCGTGGATCCCTTGGCTGCATCGACTGACTAATCCATCTCTCCATCCTGTCAACGGTCGCTTTTTCTAGCCGTTTACCGAAGCATCGAGTATCAGGACGCTCACCACCCAGCAACAACGGCTGATTTTCTGACCACAGCGTTTTTGTTCGCTTGTCCTCGCCAATCGGGCTTTCACCTGCCAGCTACGGACTGTCTTCTTCGGGTTGAAAGTTTAGGTTGAGGGTCAAGGGCTTCGGGTTTGAGGTTCTATATTTCCGGAAGCTACTTCCATGGACCCAGAGACTGCACAATCTCTTTGTTAAGCAAGGAACGTTCAGGGGATCAGCCACGGACTAGACCATAACAAGAAAGAGCCTAAAGCTCTGGGCTGTAGCTGGCGCACGGACCCCGTGACACCCTGTGTTTGATTTAGGGTTTGGTGTCTTCGGGACGAGTTGAGTCGGAGTCCGAGACGAGGACTTGTGGCAGAAGTACGCCTTGGTCAAGACGGCCGTGGCGGAAGAGTGTTCTGCCACGAGCAAGGTGGGCACTTCCACACATAGGCTTTGCTACGATTTGGTTCGGGTGTTGCATTCAAATGGATTCCATATAGTTTTTGCAAATTGTTGTTGTTGTTTTTGGTGGTGGTGGTTTGTATTCCTTCGACCAGGAGATCGATCTGACTCCAGCTTGATTGTTCCTCCTGCCTTGCAGGGGCGTGGGGCTTCAAGACTTCAAGTGCTGAGGCACTGAGCCCAGCACCCTAAACCCGAAAACTAAGCCTTAAACCCCCCAACCCAAACCCCAAACATCAATTTCTCAAGCGTCAACTATGGATCCGAATGCTTCGCAACTCCGACTAAAGGGGTCAAGAGACGCCTAGGTAGTTTGCAAGTAAGGGTATCGTATACATGTGTCTTTTGCGCTGCTTGCTGCGTGCCTTTAAGAACACGGCTCTCCATTTAGGTATGTCATGTGAGCTATGGAAAACGGTTCGAAAGGACTTTCATGCACCATCATACAACCCCTATACAGCGCCAAGCGCTAAACGGTCGGCCGCAAGGCGAAATTCCGCGTGCTGCCCACTGCGACGAACGATGCCCTAGATGGGGCCCCGGGGCACTTTTCCGCTCCCGTGGTTTCACCGAAACCCTAAGTACTATTTTGGGGTTCCTTCTTGTAACTACACTATAATGGGCCCCAAAACCCTATTCTAATTATTAAGGACCCTATATTTTCGGTTCTTAAACCCTAAACCCCAAGCCCCGAACCAAATTCGTCGGCGTCTTACCTTCTACATCCGCCCGGGCCTTGAGATGAACCCGAAAGTGTTTCATATAGGGGCCTAAATAATTACCTATACCTATACTTTTGTGGGCGTTCCTTAATATCATTATAGTATAATGGGCCCCAAAACCCTATTGTAATTATTAAGGACCCTATACGGCTTCAGTGTTTGGCGGGATTCTTGCAGTGTTGCTGTGGGCTTGGCATTGGTTGCTTGGGTTACCGCAAGAAGGACAACATATCGCGTCCATGTTATCCGTATACATGTGTATTATCTGTATAATCAAAGAAACTTGAAACAACCCCTAGCTAGTAATCAATACAACCTATGTATATCCATATCTGGATCTAGAACTATATCTATAGATCTGTATCTGTACCGATATCTATATCTCTATCTTTATTTATATACGCATGCCTATATCTATATCTATACAGCTATGCTTAATAAAATCTAATGATATCTAGATATATGATGCCTACATACATACATACATACATACATACATGCGTACGTATGTGCATGCATGCATACATACATACATACATGACATGCACGCGTGTATGTGTGCGCGTGCCTGTCTTTTGGTAGCCACAATAAGGTCCTGCACAAGAAACAATTTTTGGGAGAAACAATTTTTGGGTGCAGCGGGGCCAGGGTGCAGAGCTTGTGAGCTTCATGCTTTACAAGGTGCAGGGCATTGGACTCAGGCTGTATGTTGTATGTTAAAGGGTTTAAGTGAGAGGTATGTAAGGTCTGAGGGATCAGGTCCAGCCTTTGGATTCACGGTTTGAGAGGGGTTGAGGGTTTGTGGTTCTGGGCTGAGGGTGCAGGGCTTACAGTATCATTATCCCTCATCAAAGCCGCAACGAGCCCTTGCGATCATCAACGTGGGGTGTGGTCTCGAAGCCTTTAACATGAAACCCTCCTTACTAGGATGCAGAGTTTATAGCCTAAAGTAGATGAACATGCGCTGTACTTGTTAACCTAATTTGTGACAAACCCTAGTGAGCCTTGAAAAGCCTGTATTGTTCGATACTCTGTACGCCCGCTTGGTTTGGAAAGCCCTCAACCCTACCCTACAAACAGGCCTGATTACACCATTTTTTCAAATCTGAGACCCGAAAGGACCGGGTCAAGACTCCTAAACCCGTTTTTTACCAGAACCCCGTACAACAACCCAAGCCTGTTGCACTCTAGGCACCTGTAGTGCCCGTCTGGATCCCATTAACGGATCGTCTAACGGATCCCTAAAATCCTAAAACCTTCAAAGAGAGCTTTTCAGAACCCTAAAATTTGAAATCCCGGAAGGGCCCTTAAAGAACCCACCCCGAAAACCAAAAAAACAAAAGCCCTTAAAGAAGAGCCCCTGGATCCTCTAACTACCCAGGGGCTCCAAAGTAGTTCCTTTTTGGGTGTTCCCTTTTTTTTGGTTAGGGACTCTAATATACTACCCCAAAAAGGAACTACTTTGGAGCCTTAGGGTAAAGCCTCAAATCGAAGTTGTTCAAGGCATTGCCGCGGCCGATGTCGGCCGGCGACTTCACGGTAGGCGAAGCAGTCGAGGTGACTTGCCGGTGTTCCAAGGAGGGTTGAGTTTTAGGGTTTGGGGTATTTAGATTGAGGCAGTCCGCTTTTGTTTCGTCGTGAAACAGGTAGAGTTTTTGGCTAAAGAGGGCGCTTTCAGAGTTTGTTAAGATCTCATCAGGTTTTCGTTATAGTAATAGTTATGCTAAAGGCTCTGTTGGGCCTTTCGGGTTCTCCTTTCGAGGCATTGTCCATGTTGTTGTTCGTCTTCGTTATTGGCCATAGAATGAATTTTGAAAGAGGTTATTTATCATTTGACAATTATAAGTGCTGTCTAAGAGAGTCTAAGAGGCCTTGTAATTTGGTTTCGGGGATGGGGTTTAGGGTTTGCGGGTTAGGTCGTGAGAGATGAGGTCTGATGGAGTTTTGGAATGCCTTGGATGAGAGTCGGAGGAACATCCCGACACTCCGCTGAAGAGGCACCCGGGCATCGGTACAGTTGAATAGTAAGATTAGTAGGCCTCCTTTATGACAGCAACCCTGCTGCGAGCTTGAAGTCCTGATGCTACCCTTAAACCTATGAAAGCCCCACAGGCCCCAAACCCAGTGAGCCCTGAGCCCCATGAAGCTCAAAAACTCTAAATCGTAATCCCAAATCATCAGGGATAAGAAGGAAGCGCTTGTACTGCAGGTTTGGAGCAATGGCCACGAGAAGTGGCTTCCCGGAGAGGCCTTTGCGGATTCTTTCGATTAGGCGTGGGAGGGGGTATCATGGTTCGGTAGATCGAGTCGTAGACATGCTTCTACAAGAGTCTAAACGTGGTACATGGCGGATCCACGGAAGTTCTGGAAGGAATTTGCACAGCATTTAAGGGGGGTGGGGGGGACCCTGAACCCTAAACTGTGTCTTGCTGTTGGACTTTTGGGTATTGAGCGAGAAAGCTCTGGGCTGAAGAGCTTACAGGTTTTGTGGTTCAGGGTTTGGGAATTTGGCCGGTGTGAGGATTATAAGGAGTTTAGGGTTGGGGTTTAGGGTTCACGCTTTAGAGTTCATGTTCATCAGGAGGTGATGCAGTTTGGGGTTGATTCATATTCGCGGCATGGTTTGATGGTTTGTGCAAGTACTGTATTCCCCATAGAAAGCTACTGAGGAACCTCTGGGTCAAAGTATGGGTGCCCTAAACCCCATATGGAGACTTAAAAGAACTCCTTACGTTTTGACCTGTTTGTTTAGGACTTGCTACATCCTCACTGCTGAGTGGGTAGAAATACCAGTAGTTTTCTGCGATGTGCTGAAATCCTGGTCCTAAACCCTTATGAACCCTTCCTGTGACAGCTTACGCAGACACCGCGCGATGCCAAGTGGCTAAGACACTTCAAGGAAAAATCCCCTGGTGATTCCTGTTACAACTTACCAGAGTTATCCAGTGTTTTTTGTCAACCTATGCTGTCTCTGCAGCGGAGCTCCTGCTCATGATGCTCATGTTTCTTCGCAAACACACATGACGTGACTGTTCGGTTTGAGCGTGCTAATTGTCGGGGGTGCGTGTGGATCCAACTTGGCCTTGCCGGGTCCTGCAGCTCCCATGCATCGGTTTCAATGCTCCCAAGGCCGTGTCTTGTTCAAGGCGGTCTTCTTCCTAAACCCTAAACTTCCCTTATTTCCTAAAGCCTGTGGGGACCTTCAAGCCCTAAACCCTAAATCCAAGGCCCAAACCCCTAGGCCCCAAATCCTAACACAAGCCAAGAGCCAAAACAAACGAAAACGAAACCCTAAACCCGAAGCCCTAAACCCTGAACCCTCAACCCTAAACCCTAACCCCTAAACCCTAAACCCCTAAACCCCTAGACTCGAAACTCCGAAAGCCGTTGGATCGGCGAGGTCCTTGCCATTTACTCCTCACTCACTGTGGAAGAAGGCTCGGCCATCCAAGCAGGAACGGTGCGCCTCCCCCTTTTAAGGGCTCCTGTGAAGGATTTTCAAGGATTAATTTTGGGTTTAAGGTTTACTTTAGGGGGTTGGGGGTTGAGGTTTAAGTTGATTATTCTTCTCGTCTTCCCCCTCCATCTCCTTCTCTCCTTCTTCATCCCGCTCGATATCTATATCTCTCTCTCTCTCTGTCTCTCTCGCTCGCTCTCTCGTACAACAGGGATTGCAATGAATGAGGAGGCCGTTCTTCCCATTGAGGTACGTAGTGGAGATATCCCTCAGCCTTCGTTGAAGGTTTTAGAAGACCACCGGTGTATGTTCACGGGGCTTGAGTTACAGTTCTTTAGCTCTAAAAGGAAAGCCGTTGGACCTGTCCCAAGGATCTGCGCCATGGGTTTTCGAATGATGTGACGTCGTCCTTGAAGCTCTCATGAGCATCGGTTTCGGGGGTTTTGGTTTAGCTTTGTGTTCAGAGATGAGATGACATGGAAACCTAGACATTTACCATTGTCAGTCTTCCGTGCTCTTGATTTTCTTCTATCACAGTATACCCCAAGGACTTAGTCCAATTGATAAAACCCTTATACGGTTTGGTTGGCTTGCTTGTGCAAAGGGCTTGTAGTGCATGTTTGTGATGTGTGTGTGTGTGTGTGAAAAAGAGGTGGCTGAATAGTTACAGCAGGGTCTCCGGGTGCACTGTCCTATATGCTATACTATTCGATGCGTAAAATTTGGAACATGAAAGATGAAGCTGTATTTTCTTTGCATTAATCCTAGTTGATTCTCGCCCCGAAGGCCCAGCTGTGTACCTATATCGTTGGTCATTGGATGGTGGGTACTATGAGGTCTATGTATGCTTGAAGGAACAGTAAGCCACTAGTTACATGGGTAGCCACTAACTGGGCCTGTAAGGGGTACTGTGTTTCAGCGCCTCTAAAGTAAATCATAGAACCCTACCTGCAGCCCCCAGAAAAATTGCAAAATACTAGTAGCAGGTTATGAGCCCCAGTGGTAAGGTACAACCCCTAAAACTGTCGGTTATTGGATTTTAAGTAATTAACTGGGCTTTGAAGTACCATACTTTAATACTTTTTTTCTTACAGGAACCCTTATGAAATAACAGTTTATACTTTTTTCTCCCTGGTTACTTAAAAGCCCAGTTAAGTCTTGTCTCTCAGTGCCCTACATGTCTGAAAGCTGGATCAAACCGGAGACATTCTCGGAGCCTCAACGAGGGAGTGCGCAGATGCCGAGGACCGTTTCGGGGCTCCCAGCTTGGGTCTCTGATGGGTTTGGGGCTTATGGTCTTGAAAGTAGTTAAGGTTTAGGGTTTAGGAGTTTTTTGGGGTGCCCAGCATATGCACATCCAAAAACATAATTTAGATCCTTGTGCTTGGCTTAGTCTTGGGGCCTGAATAAGTACGACTTTTTCCTAAGGGCCACTTATCATGGTTCTTGCATAGCGCAACCGATGTTTGCTTTTCGGGTTTCGGGTTTTAGATTTTAGGGTCCTTGTGAGGAAGACCCCAACCATGGGCCATCAAAAAAGCGTCTTAAACCTTACCTTAACCGCAAGATTTTTGCTATGACTTGATCAGAACCTTCCCAAGAAGTGCGTGTTTTATAGGCAACGGTATAGCCCAGAGATCCAACGGAGCCCCGAAGCAAAAAATAGTTCAGGATTTCCGGTGGGAGTTGGTTGGATCTCCGCTCCAGGATTGGCAAAGATTTCCCCTACTCGGACAAGGAGGTCCTGCGGGGATTTGAGCAGGGAAGCTTTTCTTCATGAAGAGTTGGGAGTTTCCGAAAATTCGGGGTACCTTATTTTGGGGTCTGTTCAGAAGCTTTAGGCGTTAGTTTGTAGCCGACCCGAACGTAGAGACCTCGTCTGGCTTGTCCGAGTTGCGAGAGCGTATTTTGGGGTCCTTATATAATAAGGATCCTACTATTTAGGGTGCTATATTAGGGTCCCCTTTTTTCGGAAACTCCCATGAAGAGTTCGAGAACCTGGGGTCAGAGCTCCTTCCTGCTCATGTGGTTCATATTGGATGGAGGCGGAGGGCTTCAACATTCGGAGTGCCCTAAACCTGAAACCGGCTGTGTGCGAGTGTGAGCGTCGAAACCTTAAACCGTAGTCCCTATGCCCACCTCTTGATGTCTTCAGGTTCTGGAACTTGCCAAGAACTTCCCGACGCCGTTCCATATCTACCATGAGGACAGGGATTAGTGTTGAGGCCCGTTGCACAGTGCTTCAGGGCTCATTCTAAGGATCTCAAGGGCTTTGGGTTTGGGGGCCCTAAACCCAAAACCTCAAGCCCTAAAAGCCACCTGGGATTCAAAAGTAGCAGCCGTAGGCTAAACTTGATGAGCCGGTAAAACCCTGGGGGGCGAAATTGCAATTCTAAAGCACAAGCCTGAAATCTTGAAGCCATAGACCAGTTTATGGTAGCGGTTGTTCTATGCTTCCGGACCTGTGCCGTAACGGTGCGATCTGTTCTAAGGTTCATGGCTTATCGGGGCTCTGGGGTTTGGTTTGCTTTGGTAGTGTGGGTTTCACGGGACTTAGGTGTTCGAGTTTAGGGTTTTGTTTGCGTGTAGCTTCTGGTTCGGGCTAAGGGCCGGATGAGGGTTCAAGGGTTAGGATTCAAGATGAACAGACAGATAGACAGGCAGCATGACTGACGGATAGATAGGTATACAGGTACAGGTGGGTGGAGAGAGTGATCGATAGATAGATCGACAGACACAGGTGGCCTACTCGAGTTTTGAAGATAAGGCTTGGGTTAAGTGCCGAAGTTTTTAGATACGAAGGCCCCGGCCGGGAGTTTGGGGTGTGAAGAGCCCAGTCTGTAGGGTTCAGTGTAGGGCGGTCCTGGATTTGCCGCAGAAATGCGAAGATCTCGCAGTTGACGTTTGTCTTTTCTGGCAAAGCTTTTCTGAGGGTTTGGGGCTTGAAGGTTTCGTAATGCTGTGTCCTTTGCGGTATGTTTGTTGAGAAAGTTACTTCGGTGCAACCCAGAGAACCTGCAGCTAGCAGAGTTGTCTCCTCTTTAGCACGCGAAATCCAGTTCTGCTGTCTCTTGGGGTTTATTACTATTCTCATTTTGCTTCTATGATTGATGTTGTTAAAAAGCTGTTGTTAATATTACTATGTTTAAGAAAGTCCTTCGCCCAAAAGCACTTCAACAAAGAAGCCTCTATGAGGCACATCATACAATGAACCCCAGAAAGTTGGAACATTGATTTAGGATGATTGCTGGGATTCCCTATACTTTATTTTCAGGGGCAAGAGGATAATGATGTTCCAACTTTCTGGCTTCTACTGCACATGTGACTAAGCCATGGGCCTGGCTGCACCTGGACCCTAGACAGCCTCCCATTTCAAGGATCCCAAATCTAGGAAGCAAATAATTAGGAGGAGCCCTAAACATGGGCTATTTAGGGTTTAGGTCTATGATCTGCATATTAGGAGGAGCCCTAAAAGGTAGGCTATGTAGGGTTCAGGTCTATGATCTGCAGAAATTGGCTTGAGCACGTCTGGACACTCCAGGGGCCCCGGGCCAAGCCTCCTCCGTTGTCACCAGTGTGATGCAGACGATGGCAGTGGAAAGTGACATGACGATTCCGCAATGGCGGTTGCCAAACCAGTCTCTTGTCGTCACACATCTAATATATATATATATATATATATATATTCGCCTGCTTGTCGAGTGCGAGTGCTAAATATATATATATATATATATATATATATATATATTGTTATATACACACATTACACTAGTATACTATTACATTATTAGTATTTTATTAAATTAAATCGTACAATATTTAGGTATATACATGTATATGTATATAGATACACAAACACAGATTTTTCTATTGTTGCTTTATCCAATGTCGGGAAGCAAGGGTTTAGGGATTGCTTGGGTCCTGAAAGCACGATTTTGTTTGAAGATGTATGGTCAGGTAATATCGCAGTAAGATAGCCAAGAAAGTTCGGGCTTTCCGTGCTCGGGTAGGGTTTCGGACTGTGGTCAGGTTCCTGTTATTGTCATCGTCACCTTTATCTGGGTCTTCGTTTACAACAATCTCTGTCTACAGTGTGAGAAGCCATGCTTTTTTCTTCAGAAGGCCACCGATGACCATCTTTCTGTATCACATGCCTTACAACCCCAGAAGCTTTGATGCTAAGGTCAAGGAGTCCGGTCTCTAGGTCGCCAAACCGTACAGCATAAGAAGCCAGTTGTTTCGAGATCGAACTCGCGCGGAGCCATGTTAGCAGGTCCGGGAGCTCTGATATGCGGTCCTTCTTGTGCAAAGCTCCCCCGGCTTGTTAAACTATCCGTTTTGTAGAGTGGAATACAATTCCTCCCTCGATTGAAATTCAAAACCCTCCATCATTGCCTCGGACGAGCACCACCTCCCCTAAACCCTAAACCTCACCAGGGCAACCGGTCAGTCCAAGACCAAAGCTTACATGCATGAAGGTTCCAAGCTGAAAGCGGAGGACCTGTTTCAGCTCGGGGACTGGAGGCGCGTGTAGTTGCGGGACTTGTCTTGATGGGTGTCTGACAGAGAGAGCCCCATTCAAGCAGGTCTTGACATAGTCCCTATCCCTTTTATCCACCCCCACACCCACCCTATACGAGGAACCCCTGCAGAACCCTGAGGAACCTAAAAGTCTAAACCCTAAAATCCTAAACCCAAACCCTAAAGACCCTGAACCCCTAAACCCTAAACCCGTAGAACTGAAGGCAGACTACCTTGTCTGCATGTGTTTTCACCCCCCGACCACACAGACCTCGTCTGGCATGTCCGAGTTGCGAGAGTGTAAACCCCCAAACCCTCAACCCCTAAATCCCGAAACCCCTAAATCCCGAAACCCCTAAACCCTAACACCCCAAAAACCCCAAAAACCCCTAAACCCCTAAACCCTTAAACCCCTAAACCCCTACTTGGAGGATCATGGGACTTAGTAAGTACGGTTATAAGTACCCTAAGTGGGGTTACAAGTAATTATAAGTACAGTTACCTTAATTATAACCCTAGTTACTAAGTCCCATGATCCTCCAAGTAGAGGTCTGTTTGAAAACCCTTAAAAACCCCTAAACTCCGAGAGAGGTAGCTGCGACGTTCCGGCCGCCGCCGGGCTTGGCGCCTCGCCGAGGGAGTTTCCGAAAATTGGGGGCTGGCTTGGTTTAAGGTTTATAGGGTTTAGGGTATAGGGTTTAGTGGTTTATAGGGTTTAGTGGTTTATAGGCTTTAGGGTATAGGGTTTAGGGTATAGGGTTTAGTGGTTTATAGGGTTTAGGGTGGGGTTACTATAAGGGTTCCGCTAAAGGGTTACTACGGTTCCTTTTAGGGGTTACTATAAGGGTTCCCTTTAAAGGGTTACTATAAGGGTTCCCTTACGGAGTTACTATAACGGTTCCTTTAAGGGGTTGCTATAAGGGTAACCCCTTTAAGGGGTTAAGTTACTATAAGGGTACTATCAGGGTTCCTTTAAAGGGCTTTATATGGGTTTAAGGTTTCCGAAAATTAGGGGGTACCTTATTTTGGGGTCCTTATAATAAGGATTCTACTAATTAGGGTACTATATTAGGAGTCCGGGCTGTGGGAGTGCGCTTTTTTATAGTTTTTGAAAAGGCTTCTGTAAGCTCAAACGTTATTTTAATGCAATCTGGTCTGTATAGCACATATGGATATGCTTTCATGTGGGTGTATATATGCAGATGTAATTATGCATGTATACGTGCTAGCATGCATGCACTTCTATATGCGTATGTACGCATATTTCCAATTGCATGCATATATAAATGTAGCATTTTTACATGTCTAACGGCACTCGCGAATACACATTACTAAAAAATCTCCAACTGTTCAACTACCTCGAAATACATAAAACATCATTCGCTATGAGCATACGACATGAAAGATTACAGGATGCCAAGCCCAGAAACTAAAAGCGTAATCCTCATTGTACCAAAGAGCGCAATTCTGCAAACAGACGCATATAACATCCTGTCTAAGCCGCACCGTCCCATGAGTCAACAATATGTACCAATACTGAAAGCCATGGTTTGAAAATCTTATCCTTGTAAAAGGATCTTTTGTCGCAGACACAATCTAACGATGTCTAACATATGTACATATATATATACACATATGTACACATATACATGTACATATACATTTAGATATGCATATGTACAAGTTTACATGTATATATGTATACACACATAAGTACATATGTACATGTAGGTATGTAATTGTTTAAACTTTGTTGTGTATACATATATATATATATATTGTAGGTATATGCGTAGATGTGTATGCTCAAACTCGTATTGTACAAACCAGACAAGTGGCTTAACATACGGGCAATAATCAACCTTATATACATATGCAGAGAAATTTATGCACAGATATATGTGTATATATATACACCTTACCTAAGTTGGTTGTTTATATATATATATATATATACATTTATATCTTCTTTATTTATATGAATACACATACCTATTCATAAATAAATATATACATATGAGCAAGTGGGATGGCTGTTGTAATGCAGCATGGTGATGTAGGTCCATAAACTGCATGATGCCTTACAGATTACAAGACGACACCGTAGTTTCGACTGCCAGCAGCATAAGTTAAATGTACTACACAATCAAAACTCCGGAAGCTAAGAATAAGTATGATAGAGCGAAGATGACATCCTGTATAACTGTATATACATTTCTGTATACATATACATTTATGTGTGTGTAGGTGTATGTTCACATGTGTTTAATATACAGACAGAGTACATATATGAATCACGACTACTTGGTCTTGGGTCGACGATATATATATATATATATATGTATATATATATATAAGTTCGCTCGTGCTAGCATCTGCATGAAGGCTCCGTTGCAAGTAGGGTAGCACGTTTATCGTCGGATGTCTTTAGTATTTGGTACAGAATGTGCGAATTTTGTAACTATTGTACTATGTTCGCATTGTACTTTTTGCTCATTAGGAATTGCTGTGGTAACGCACATATAACAATTCTATCTTTAATGAAATGAGTCCGAAACAAGACGAATGAAAGCAGTCATTATACTGTACTACTGTTTGGCTAATAGCAAACACGTGTATATGTATATATGGATATATAGGTTTGTATGGATATACACGGATTCATGTGACCTTTCGTAGTTTCGTACCTACCCTTAGTCAGAGCCGTGAATCTCAGCATTTAGGAATTTGATGAGCAGGTCATATCTGTATACAATGTCACACACAGGCATGTGTAAATGCATACGAACATATGTCCATATAAATTTCGGTACACCTGTATACTGACATGAAGATGTAAGCGCTTTTACGGAATTTGATGAGCAGGTCGTATCTGTATACAATGTCACACACAGGCATATGTAAACGAATAGGAGCATATGTCCATACAAAGCCTTCGATACACCTGTATACTGAGATGAAGATGCAACCGTATATGCGGGGCGATAACAAAGTATGCAGCTGTTATTTACCTACGTATGCATTTATGTATGTGGCTATGATTGGAGATTATGCAACACGCGGGCATGAATTTACACCCCTGCATATATTTTCTTATGTTGATATACTGTAGTAATCAGTAGTCTTCCACATGGGAGAGCATATGCCATGTGTATATATACCCGTGTAATGAAAAAGCGGATGTGTATATGTAGTGTATGTGTATATATGTGTATATACAAATATGTAAGCACATTGACATATTTGCGTATTTCCATAGATCTGTATGTGCTAGGAACAGCTAAGGCAGCTAAGGCTAAGGATTTATACACATGGAATGGTACTCCCGACATTGCAACACGTAGTAGAGAAACCAACAACACGGAAACATGCAATTGTGAGTCCTCTTGATTGGCACAAAGGGAAGACCACACGCAGACTGCCTGCGCGCAGGAAGCAGCGCGGGGGAAACCAGCAACGCGACCAGGGAAATTGCGAGAGAACCTAAAAAAACCAAACAAAAAAAAAACAATTTTCCAGAAATCTCTGCATGGGCCATCAATTTCGCAGGAGTCCTGGAAAATTGTTTTTTTGGTTTCTTTGTTTTTTTTTTGGTTTCTTTGTTTTTTTGGTTTCTTTGTTTGTTTTGGTTTCTTTGTTTTTGTTTGGTTTCTTTGTTTTTTTTGGTTTCTTTGCTGCCTTTTGCGTTTATGGTTTTTGTGGTGTTTTTCGAAATGTATTTGGCCGTTTGTTGTGGGCGTCTGCAAGGGCTGTACAGTTTTTGTAACTCTTAACTGTATTTGGTGGGTCTGGGAGCACGTAAAACACGCAAAAAAGCGCACTCCCAGGGTGGCCCGTTCTGTAAACCCTAAACCCTAAACCCTAAACTCCTATTTTCGCAAACTCCCATGAAGACCCGAACCCATGGGGATGATAGCAGGTTTGGGGCAGTTTGGGGGTTTAGGGTTTTCAGGGTTTAGGTGTTTAGGGTTTTTTAGGGTTCAGGCGTTTAGGGGTTTAGGGCTTTACGGCTTTTAGGGTTTAGGGGTTTAAGGTTTTTTGTTTTTTTTGGGTTTAGGGGTTTAGGGTTTAGGGGTTTCGGGTTTAGGGGCTTCGGGTTTAGGGGTTTGAGGTTTAGGGGTTATAGGGTTTAGGATTTGGGATGTTTAGAGAGGTCCGTTACTCAGGGACCTCCAAGAGAGTTTAGGGCTTGGCGTTCTCTGTCGAGGTTCCGGGTTGTGGGGGTTTTCGCCCAAATTCTGCACTACCCTAAACCGGCAAACCCTACAACCCTAACCTCCAGTTTTCTGCAATTCTGAAGCCATACACCTCAACTCGGCTGGCTGCTGTAGCGCCTGGTGTGCCACGCACTTGCCGGCCTGGCATGCTGGACTTCCCTGCCGAACAGCACTCGGATGCCGGCTACATCCGTAGAGGCCCAGCAGTCCACATGTATGTGGTTGTCAAAATTATGGCCCCTTTTTGGGTACCCTAAATAATAGGTGCCATATAAAAATAGGGACCCAAAAAGGGACCAAAATTTTGACAACCACCCATGTGTGTCGACAAGACCAGCACCTCGGCCTGGGTGTGGAATTCCGAACCCGAAATCTAAGCCTGGACACTCTAAACGCTTGAGCCCATAGCCCCGAACCCTAAAAGAAGCTTAAACTTCAGAGAAAGCCGGACTTTAGAGTTCCGAGTGCTTGACTCCCGAACCCAACCACGATTCTCGGTGAAGGGTTTCCAAAAGATCAAAGCCTGACAGCAAAAAGCCCTTACATAGCCTAAAAAGGACACTTAAAACCGTTATAAGACCCTCATGAAACCCACTTCTTATAGGACACTTACAAGCCTCTGAACCCTAAACCCTTCACCTTAAGTTAGCCTTTATAACCCTAAACCCTAAACCCTACAACTTAAACCCCGCACCCTGAACCGTTAGAAGACTCCGATTAAGCCCACGTTTTGAGCCCGAGGAAGTGGCATCTCCACTGAGGAAGCCACGTGTGCAGCGAGAGATCTCGATTCCCTGGTGCCCTTCTTGAAAGTAGGCTTGGGGTTTAGGGGTTAGGGCTTAGGGTATTTCGGGTTTAAGGGTTAGGGCTTAGAGGGTAGATTTTTAGGGGCTAGGGATGTTTAGGGTGTGGGGTTACCTGTTTTAGTCGCTCTTGATTTCAGTCATGCCCCTCCTATACAAGGTCCATGTTGTAGGGCCATAGCGATAGTGCCCATAAAAAATACAAGGGTTCCTGAAGACGTTAGCAGGATGCTGTTTGGGGTTTTAAAATTAGCGTTCCAGAGAGCCCAATACCCTGTAAGGAAGGAGTGCACACTCAATATTGTCAGGGTTCGCTTTGCAGCCCGAAGCATAATATATCCCTTAGTTTAGGAGTGCTTGGTTCTCTGGGTAGTGCTCACAGCCGAAGCAAGCCACCTTAACATTCGAAGTCGAGATTCGGGTATAAGGGCCCTCGCAGAAACCAGTCTTACTCAGAGTTTAGGGTTTGCAGGCTTCAGGATTGCGAGTTCCCGACACTAAGCCCTCCTCAGTGATAACGTATGAATGTGCTTGCAGGGAGGCCAGCGACAGAGGTTCCAGGCTTCGTGGAATTTTGGGCTTGGGGAGTTCAGATATGGGGTTTCCCGGGGAGTTTGGGGTGGTGGCCACGGTTGGGGGGGTTGGCGCTGAGGGAAATAAGACATTGGGTTTCTGGTGGCTCAGGGGCGTGGGGTCAGCCAGTTTAAGGATTTTTAGAATTCAGGAGTTTGCGCTAAACAACCGTCGTAACAACAGCCCAGCATGTTTTATAGAGCCTCTGTTTAGGGGTTTCGGTGTTGCCTTGCCAAGCTTCTTTCACGACCTTTTCGGCAATTCGAAGCATTGGAGCCTTGGGATGACTGGGGTCGCACAAAGCGCTGAGGGCTTCCATGAACCCTGAACCCTAAACCCTGCAAGTCTATCGCTGTGTTATGCTGTATTGATTCCTTGGGAAAAAAGCTGCAAGAACCCATAGTCTCTAGACCCTATGTCTATGGCTGGACGTTTGGACCTCTAGCACCTGCTACCCTTAGGGTTTAGGTTTAGGGCTTTGTTTTGGAATTGCGAGAGTCTAGAGCTTCGCGCTGCGATGTTTTTGGAGGGGTCAGGCTGCGAAACTCTCATGAAACTGTTTTATGGAGTCTAGTGGGTGCTTGAGGCTTCAGGCGGATGCAGGGGGAGTTTCCTAATCACTAAAACACACTGAACTCAGTCAGCTAGGCGTATGCCAGCTGCAACCTCCCCTAAAACCACAAGCCCCAAATGGGAGTTTCCGAAAATAGGGGACCCCAATATAGTATCCCCGGATTATAAGGACCCCAAAATAAGGTACCCCTAATTTTCGGAAACTCCCAAAACCCTTATCGAGCCCTTTAGAGGAACCCTTATAGTACCCTTATAGTAACCCTTTAAAGGAACCCTAAATAAGGTACCCCCTAATTTTCGGAAACCCTAAACTCTAAAATCCCTAAATCCTAAACCCTAAACCCTAAGCCCAAACTTTCAACTCCAAGCTCTGAAACCCAAACCACTAAACCCCAAGCAAAAACAGCCCTTGGCCCAGGTTCGGGAGTCGAGGGCACCCACTCGCTTGCAGCCGACGGTGTGTGAAAATGCAGAAGTCGGGAGGTTTCGATAAGCTCGGGTTTAGGGTTTAGGTTTTTTGTTCTGAAAGGTTGTGACACGGGCTACTATACTAATTATACGAGTGTCAGAGTATAAGTGTCTGCATTCAGAGGTCGGAAGGCCATATGAGGGCTTTAGGTGTTTTCGGGTTGGGGTTTCTAGACAGTTCTGTCAAGCTGGTGCTGCAAAAGTTATTTTTTGTAGGGGCCTGACTAAATAGAGTAGGGTGTTGTTGGATGTGATACTAGAAGTGTGAGAAGTCCTACAGGGAAAGCCACTTCGAATTATTCGGGCCATGGTGTGGGCTGGGTCTTCATGCAGAAGACTGAAGGCCAGTTCGGGTTCGGTAAGGGTACATTGTATTGGTTACATCCTGGATGCCAATATCTCGGGTTTAGAGCTTAGTAGTAGTAGAGATTTCAGTGGGGTCTCACGTTCTCGATAGTCCCTGTCTCCTAGAGTATAGTCCCATATCGATGTAATAGGTCCTATCAGGGTCCTGCAGCAGCTTTATGTGCATTCTTTGCATTTGGGGCTTCACGGCTTTAACGTTGGCTTAGGCTTTTTGTTTGGTGCCATGCAGTTCAATCCCACCAAACTTTATTCCACAACTACCTGTGCTCTCCAGTGGAGCTCCTTTGTTTGCTCAGCCATCTTTGCGGTCTGCTTGGAAGTTCTCAAAAAGGAATATAAACCCGATCCCGATCAACTCTCAACAGTCAGCCTTAGAGCCCTGAGCCTTAACCCTGAAGAACCTACCTTTTTAAGGACTTATATAAGGAAATCATTATAGGGAACCCTAAAAAGGTAGGTTCTTCAGGGTTAAGGTGAGCCTTAAACCTCAACTTCAGCCTGAAACCCCTTATATACACCCGAAGCGTAAAAGGAATGAGACTTGATAGTATCTTAGTACTAAGACTACTGCTATTACTAATGCTGCACATACTAATACTAATACGAACGGCTTTGGCTCTTAACTCGAAGACTTAGTACATACTAATACGAGCGGCTCTTAACTCGAAGACTTCAACCCCAAGCCCTGGCAGGCTGCACGGCAGGAGCCGCATGCAATTACTGCCACCTCGACCATGCAGGGAACAACGCCAAGCCAGTGCCTTGTTTTGGACTGTGACTATGGGGTCTATGGGGCGTCATATAGAGGTCTGCATTATTTCATGTTATTATCATCCGCTTTGACTCTCTAACAAAGAAAGAGAGCTGCAATATACTCGGAGCCACGCACTGGTTATTGTTAGCGAGGCCTCTGTGTTCAGACTTTGGGGTTCTCTTTCAATTCAGGCGCGGGGCTTCGGAGGTTGGGATTCAACAGTAAAGGTTGCTGGTTTCCCAGAGACTCCAAAACCCCTTAATTAAGGAATATACCTTAAATCATATTAGGGATCCCTATTATGATTTAAGGTATATTCCTTAATTAAGGGGTTTTGGAGTCTCTGGGTTAGAGGCGTAGGGTTGGAGCTCAAGGTTTCGAATGCGCAGTAGGAGAGCAGCCATTGCCACTTCATCAGCAGAAGTACTGGTAGAATAATTTTGAACCTAAGCCACAGACTCCCAGGACAAGTTGCAGCGTCGGCTTATGGATGAGATGCCCGAGCAGGAGTTGCGACTGTGAGTTTCTAGATGAAGACGCGGTCAATCTTAAACCGCAGCGATAGCCCAACAGCCACAAACCCCAACCCCAAGCCCCCAAACCCTAAACGCAGGCAGCAAAACCTTGCAGACATGGCTTTCTAAATTGCGAAGAGTAGCCGCTAATAATGCTAAGTTCTTCCTATTTTGACTAATAGCTTTAATACGCCTTAAACTACTTATCCTATTCGCAGCTTATCATCTTTAGCCATACTCTTATTCTTGTCAGTATTAGTCGGTAGTAGTAGTATTATTATTATTATTAGTAGCAGCAGTAGTAATAGTAGTAATAGTAGTAATGACTACTTAGAGGATCATGGGACTTAGTAACTAGGGTTATAATTAAGGCATCTATACTTATAACTACTTATAACCCCACTTAATGTACTTATAACCGTACTTACTAAGTCCCATGATCCTCCAAGTAGCTATAACCCTAAACCCTAAACCCTAAACCGACTAGCTTTTTGCTGTGCATCTTAGTAAATGCATTTGCTGCCTTTTTTGAACTCGGGAGCTCCTCATCGAAGTGTCAGGTAAACTTGTCGTACTTCTGCTTGGCTCTTAGGACACTACTTTTTGGGCTCTATATAAACCATAATAATAATAAGAAGGCTAACAGTTTAACTTTTTTTGGGTTCTATATAAACCATAGTAAGAAGGCTGAAAGTTTAACTTTTAGGAGGGGTTCAGAAGTCAGCCAAGTAAAGATCTTGTTGCCTGAGGGTTTGGGCTTCTAAGGCTCAGGGTTTACGGCGCCTGGGTTTCTGGCATATGCATACTATAGGCCTTAATAATTACCAATACTATTTTGGTGGTTCCTTACAATAGTTGCAGTATAATATACTCCAAAACCCCATTCTAATTACCAAGGCCCCTACATTCTGCATAGCCCAGGTGTAAAAGGGTTTCGTCCTTGAGCACTCGGGTTCTTCCACCTGCGAAGGACCGCTTGGCCGCCTTTTTGCCCGACATCAAAGACAGAGTCGCCTGCATCAGAAAGCACGGGCTTTGGGTTTAGGGTTAAGGGTTTAGGGGTTTTGGTGTCTAGGAGGATTTCCTTTCCACTTGAATATGAAGGCTTCAGAGGATAGGCGGTTCTACACGGGCTTTGTGTCATTGTGTTTTTGTAGGACTCCCACAAGGCTTACGGGGTACTGCAGAGGGGCGCTAATCTGCAAGGTGTCTATATCGTTTTTCTTCACAGCCCCAGTTATATGGGAGTTTCCAAAAATAGGGGGAGCCTAATATAGTACCCTAAATACTAGGATCCTTATTGTAGGGACCCCAAAATAGGGTACCCCTAATTTTCGGAAACTCCCATATCACCTATAAAGCTTCAAGTCTTAGTCGGGTTTCGCTGTTGTCGAGGCGTTCCTAAAAGGATGACTTAGCAGCAGCTGGGCTCCCGTATGTGCTGCCGTTCTGGTATGTTCGAGACTACGCTTGCAAGGGCTGTATATCAAGAAACCCTAAACCCACCTAAACCCTATAAACCCTAAACCCACCTAAACCCTATAAACCCTAAACTCTATAAACCCTGAGCCGTTTGAGGCTCTCTTTGCTGCTTCGCCCTGACCCTGGGCCCTCCACCTAAACCCAAATACCTCAGCCTTAAGACTTATGAACCCGAAGCTCTATAACCCTACAAGCCGCATACATATACACATGTATGCTCTCGGGTCCCCGGCCCCAGCCCCCCCCCCATGGTATCCCCCCTCCCCTCCCGGTCGGACAACCGGAACGAACCCACCCAAACCAGAGGGAGGGAGGACGATGGAGAATGATCCGCCAGTGCTTCTTCACAGGAGCGGAGAACCGCATCAGAGCAGAGACAGGGGCACCGTTTGCAAGGAGAAAAGCGCAACATCATATTTTGTATGGTAGCGAGCACGTCACGATGACATTACTGCTAACAAGCGGCAGCAACCATACCATATCTCTGTAGAACACACTGCCCCACACAGGCTGGGTGGGGCCAACCAAAACGACCACAGGCCCCACCCGACAGCGGGGGGAGGAGACAAGGCACGTAACGATGACATTACTACTAACAAGCGGCAGCAACCATACCATACCTCTGTAGAACACACTGCCCCCCACAGGCGGGGCGGGGCCAACCAAAAAGACCACAGGCCCCACTCCACAGGGGGAAGGGGACGAGGCCAAACAAGACGAGACGGGGAAAGCAACAAGGCCAAACAAGCCAACTACCCACATGACAGGCAAGGAAGGATGCCATGGGGTGGGGGCGGGGGGAGGGGGGGTGTGGCAGCCCTGCATCATATATATATATGTGTGTATATATATATATATATATGTAGAGTGCTACCCTTTTCGGCCGCCGGAATCTGGGCAAATCGGGCAACCATGGGTCGGGAATACAGGAGAGTTTTTTCAAGTAAATGCAGGGGCAATTTTCAGACACTATCCCCGCAATTTTCAGGAACACCTACGGCAAAAGGTCGGGAACGAAGGGTAGGGGGGGGGACTACGAACGTTTGTGCATTTACATGGCGTGTTAAAATGCATAGCGACATCTCTCTTCGTTCCTGTGACGCTGGATGATATTTACCCTTGCTGAAGGCAAAGGAAAGGGTTTCGGGTTTAAGGTTTAGGGTTTGGGGATTAGGGTTTTAGGGTTTAAGGCTTAGGGTTTCCGAACGTGCCTTCGTCTATGCCCGATGTTCTCGGACCTGTCTGAAAAAAATGCGTCTCTATTACCGATTTTACTCTTGCACCTTCATGAAAATCCCAACGCCTATGCTGCACGGAATTTATACTCCATCATAAATAAATAAGCAAGAATATATATATATATATATATATATCTACCAGGAAAAGGTATGATATATATATATATATGTATACATACATACATATGTATATATGTATATATGTATCCCCCCCTTAAAACCCGCAGAACCCTTGTAATCTAGATGCGGAGCCCTGTGACAATCGATACCAATATTCACAAAGCCCGGGAATGGTAACCCCCCCACCCCGAGAGCAACCTCGACTATGTAACTGCTCGTGTGGGTCTCCATAGTGTTGCAGATGTAAGCCGAAAGCCCTGCAAATATCGATAGATTTCGTGTTCATGAACATTATCTACAATCTCGGTGCGTCTTATCGGACTTGTAAAAAACAGGGTCAAGTTTTCATATCTATACTCACCGTGACACTGTGTTGTATGTGATGGTGTACCTCTGCTCTCCTGCTGCGTGTTACTTTCAGAGCCCATACTGCTGCATGTAAAAATCTGCTTGGGTAGCCGCACACAGAACATACATGCAAGTTTGCGTTCTTTTGCAACACGAGAAGCAGTCGTGTACGAATGCATGTCGTGTGTGAAAACTCAGGAGTTTATATGATGGAAATGCAGAATCTAGGATCTAGGAAATCCCTGAACAAATCGAAGCTTGTTTAGTGTTACAAACAGAACGGAATACCTTATAGAATAAACCCTATACATACCCTGTAGAAAATCTTCTACAATACCTTGTGGAAAAACCAATAGAATACCCTTTTCAATATTTTTTAGGATACGTTGTACACGTCCACTCTTACACCGTATATATGTGTATATACATATATATACTCACCTTATGGAACACCATTTGGACTACCCTGTAAAATACGTACCTTACTAAAGACCACCTATATATGATACAGCGCGCATGACTTGTTTTACATTACCTATAGGACACCCTGTACAATACACTATATAGAACACCTCATAGGATAACCTTTAGAATAACCCCTCTAAATACCTTATAAACTTTCATTCGGAATACCCTAATATAGAATACCTTGATGCCTTATTGAATACCCTATAACGCGAAAGCGGGCAACAAAAAAGACTTGCTCAACTTCTTCGTGAACAAACAACGGCGGAGCGTGGTGCACGACGAGTCCTTCACTGCTGGCAAGAAGATCCACAAAGTTGCCGTTCAGAAGCAGCTCGCCAAGCAAGCGGCGAATTTTCTGGAGTGTCTTCAGAAGTTTGCGGCCAAGAATCACCTGCCTTGGTTCCTAGATGCTCCTGAGGAGCCAAAGGAGCCTGACGAGGACTTGATGCAAAACCTCAGGGGTTTTATATCCGTGTCAGGAGCGAGGTAGCTTGTCACCTGTGAGGTTTCGCATGTCCTTTGCACATTGCACATCCGACCTTTGTGTACCGCAGGGACTCTGGGCTCTCGCAAGGAAAAGAGCCGTGCTGGCTACTGTGTACGTTCTCGGGCATCGCCCGATTTCTTGTGTGCGAGGAGTATCGCACTTTCACCGTACGTATCCGCTACAACGTGCGAAGTCGCAAGCCTGTGGAAGTTTGCCTCTGACAGCAGTGTGCTGCAAGAGAGGAGAGGTGTGAGCGGGTGTAAAGTTATCCAGCACCAGACCAGCAACAAGATCATCAAAAAACTCAATGTGAGGAGAGCCAATACCCCATCCTCACCATCTGTCCATTTTGGCTTAACACCGAATGTTGGGTGACGCATACGGCACGATTGAGCATATCGCTTGCTTCGTTGAAATCAGCGGTGAAGCACCGTAAAATGCTAAGAAGAGCGTCGTGGGGAGGCAGGAAGCAGGCTTCTTACAGAGACCCGGCCTTTTGCCTCCCGAGCGGTTGATGAATTGGGGCGGCCCGCTGTGCTTGCAGAGTGAGTCAATGTTTTCGTGCATTGCTGATTTGCTGGCTCCAGGCTTTAATTCAGTTTCGTTGGCCTGTAGTGTCACGCAGAGTCCTGGAGTTCGACTGCATGCGGGGCACAGCATGGCTGACATGTGGCAAGACATAGATGTGCCTGGGCAGATTGGCAATGTTGTCATCAGTGGAGAGTGAAAACAGCGAAGCACGTACTTCTAGCCAAGGGCTGCTGGCACTGGCATTGCCTTCTGGAGAGGCGAACCACAAATCTATGGTGAGATGTTTCATGCAGCTTCCTTGCACTCCTCCCAAGCAGGGAAGATGAAGGTGTGAAGTTGGGCTTCACTCACAATCGAGGCGGTCCCTCGAAGCAGGCCGGGTCTTTTGTCTCAGCACAGGAAGGTCCGGGATGCATGTTGTTATGCAGGTTGTCGAAGTAGAGCACATTACAGCCGATGGCCTACTGGGCACGTGGAACAAGGTGCTGGGGCCAGTGTCTGCCTGGCAAATGCTGTTGGCATGAACACCGTGTTGACTGCAGGCCAACCCAGAGAAAGCAGTGCAACCAGGTTCCGCACTGTCTCGTCGGCAGCGGTGTCTCTTAAAGTTGCTGTCGGCAGGTGACAAGATATGTTCCGTGAACGAGCACTTGTCAACCCACGAGATTCTGGAGGATCTACGACAGAAGCCATGATCTTAGCGAGTCGTGACAGTTTATAGGGCAGTGCAGGAGATGTAGCTTTCAGTTTGGGTGGGCATTTGGTCACGGTGTTCTGGATGTTTGGACAGTCCCATGTGCAAAGACATGTCAATCATCAGGGCTCTTTTCCAGCGTGACAGCAGCCCAGGCAGGTGGTGCTCATCCATGTCGTGCGCTGCCCCAATGTGCCTGTATCCCAGGACTTGCTAGTTGCTCGCAGAGTGCTCGCCGCATTTCAAAAGTTATCGAGGTTTCAGTTGAACGTGACCGCGACCGACTGCTCAGAGTTGGGTCTCAAGCCCGCACCTGAACTGATACATGCGCGAGGATCATATTTTTGCCAGGATTGAACATTCGTCGTGACTTTTGCAGGGCTCGAGGTTTGAAAAGACGCATTCCGAGCTCCTGGTGATTCAGGGCCTTGGCTGCAATTCATGTTTCTCGTGTCGGCAGGCTTTTAATTGCGTTCTTGCTACAGGTGTGTCATGGCTTGGTTCAGAAGCACAATGCCGAGATGGTGCTCGCCCTATGTTGCGTTTGCGATGCAAGTGCAGATGTTGCAGAGAACGCAATCAGGCAAAGCAGAAGAGGTTTGCAATGGTCATCACGGCTGGGATGTACGTTGTTAAGGCCCATGCCTCAGATTGCAGAGTCACACATTTTCGCTGTATATTGAGCAAGGTGAACCAGGTGGAAGGCGATGCCTACTTGATGAAGAAGGAGCTCAAAACCCTCGGCGAGATGCGCATGCAGCTGCGACGCCGCCATGAACAGGTGCAGCATGCAGGACTCTCAGATGTTGACAGTTTTCTGAGTTTGACGGGATGTGTCACATTTTCGTATTCTGATTCCTGTGCAAGGTTGACGTGTGGCAGACCATCGGGGATCTGCGCAGGGAGCCCAGTGCTTGCATTGCCTGGGAGTGAAGTGATGCGTTCAGACTCCTTGAACGTTTAAATGCACACCGCATCTTCATTTTTCTGTGCTTGCTGGTTTTTGGTCTGTGCGCGTGCCAAGCTAGTGGCTGGCTGGCGCGGACATTTGGGAATCAAGACGATCTCATGCTCAGCTTTCATGTGTGGCGATTTCCTGATGTTGATGGCGTTCAGCGTGGATGAGCCGGTACAGCTTGAACATGACGGTCTAGGCAGCGCGCTGCTGCCTTGCGAACTTCATCGACATAGCCTTCGACAAGATGCCCATTGGATTGCGCACCCTCTTCCTGTAAGGCTAGGAATCTCTTGGGCCCGCTTTCGACTAGATGAATCGTTTTGCGCTCATGCTGCCACCAAGTTCCCCAAATCAATGCCGGCGTTTGCGGAACCTCGAGCAGCCTCATCATGCCTCATGTAAGTTGAACAGCTTTTGTGTCGGCGTTTGGCCCTTCCTTTTGTCGCTCCTCACTCGCAAGGCGCTGCTTATGACATGCTTCGCTCGCGAATTCACGGTGCCAAGAATGATGGGCTACCAAGCATTCGAATCATACAGGACAGTCGCAAGGGTGTATCAGTGCCTGGTGAGAAAAAGCATCAGCAATCAGCAAAGCTGCTCCATTGCCGCACCGTCGATGTTCCCACGTTGCTGAGACTGCAGGTGAGTGGTGTTGCCTCGGCAAGTAGACGTATGAAATTTCCGTGTACTTGCCTGCTTTGCCATGCCTTGTGTGAAGGAAGCAGCAGCGGTTTTCCTTCAAGTTCAGGCCACATCGTATGTCAGGCATCACTGCAGCCGTTTCTTAGCCAAGCCGAGGAAAGTCCCTAGCTTGTGACCCCCCAAAAAACATGTGTCAGGCTTTCTGGCCCCCAGAGGCGCGGGCGCTTTACCCTGTTGGACCTTTGTTTCTCAAAACGAGTTTTGTCCACGGACGCTCAGGCTTGTCCAAGTCCAGAGACGAGTGTCGGACGCTTTGGGAGAGCCTATAGCCTTCGCGTCTAGAATACCTCATAGTATACTTTCAAGAATACCCCGTACATATACCCTATAGAATACCTTATACAAGAACTTACGGAACACCCTGTAGAATACCACATAGAATACCTTACGAAATACCTCATGGAATGCACAATCCCCTCTATATTTATCGTATGCCTTATTGAAGACCATCTGGAAAACTCTATAGAATACAATATAGAAACCCGCTACGGTCCTATATATGGTAGCCCCTGTATACCGTATATATGCCTTTACATCATATAATATCCTATAGATACCCCTTCAAACAAGGGATATACAAAAGGACAATCCTGACGAACCCAAGATCTGAGAATCCCCCCATGAAACTGTAGCTTGTTGGCTAAGGGATTTATCAGGAATCGAAGACAAAAGCCTATAGAATCCCTTATAATCCTTTTACAAACCGTAGAAATTTTCATATAAATTAACCTAGGTAATACATTATCGAATACCCCCTATATACCGTCTACGCACCTTATTGAATACCCTATAGCCTCTAGATTACCTTATAGAATCCTTTCCACAGTTATGCCCTATAGAATCCCTTATACAACGCCTTATGGAATACCATATAGAATGCCCAAAAAAATACGTTACACAATACGGCCTTTATAGGCCTTATAGAAAACCAGCTGCAATTCCCTTTCAACTACCTCATAGAATACCCCCTGTGTCTGATACCATCTGTATACCCCGTAGAAAATCTTAAAGACAATCCTACAGAATACCCTTGGAATGCACCATAGAATGCCTTATAGAATGCTTTGTAGATATTAAGAATTAACAAGGGGGGACAATTAGGAGAATAATACTTTGTATAATACCTGCTATATGTCCAGTATGTACCTTTTGTTTACCATCCCGAACACCCTATAGTATTGAGTACCCTCCAGCATACGTTGCAGATAAACGATGTATCTAGGGAGAATCAGGAAGAACCCAAGATTTGGAAATTCACCAGTTGAATTGTAGCTTCTTGAATAAGGGACTTTTTTGACTTTTTTGAAGGAGATCCGGAATCTAGCATCTAGGAAGTCCTCTGATAAATCGATGCTTATTTAGCACGGGGTAGTCAGCGTTCTATTGATAGAAATCAGGCACGCAGGGATCGGAGGATTCTTGTTATAATCCGAAATAACTTTAGTAAAAGAACTAACCATGTAAAGAAAAAGAAAGCAAGCCCGTGATGTAAGAATTCTCTAAATATTTCGAAGCTTCTTTCTTACGGGATTATATAAAGGAAATCAGGAACCCACGATTTGAGGATACTTTTAGTGCATTGAAGCTTCGTCAGTAGGAGATGTATAGTTTAGCTGCTAACTATACACGACATATTTTATTATGGTCTACAGTATGTATTATTTTACTTGACCTTAGACATGTTTTCCACGCGATTACCTAGTTCCCTAAATTTTCTAAATTCCCTACTCCCCGCCTCCCTGTCTTGAAATACGGTTTAGCATTAGTTCCCTACATTCCCCAATCTCAGCGCCCCATGTCCTGCCTTTAAGGACTTCCTGGATTCCTTAAATTCACCAAATGCCTTGATCCTTGCCCCCACATATTGGGTTTAACGGATTCACTAGTTCCCGAAATTCCGTCCTCATGAATGGGAACACCTGAATCCTAACCATGAGGGTCAGAGTTAGGGATTTGAAGGAAATCACTAAATCCAGTACATAGGGCTAGGGGTTAGCAAATTTAGAGAATTTAAGGATGTAGGGGACTTCCTAAATCCAGGACATAGGGCTAGGGGTTAGGGAATTTATTGGTCGAGAAAGCAAGAGATAATAATTCCAAAATTCCTGATTGTAGAATCTGGAATATGATTCCAGATTGCATAATCAGGAATTCTGGTCAACTGGAATTCTGGAAATATTAGCCCCCGCAAATCTGGAATTCCAAAAATTATTAGCCGCGGCAAATCAAGAGGTAAATAATTCCAGAATTCCACATTTGCGAGAGCTAATAATTCCAGAATTCCAGATTTCCAGAATTCCAGATTTATCAGATCTGGCATTATTCCAGATTGGAAAATTTGGAATTCTGGAATTCTGGAAATCTGGAATTCTGGAAAAGTTAGCCTCCGCAAATCTGGAATTCTGGAAATCTGGAATTCTGGAAATCTGGAATTCTGGAAGTGTTAGCCTCCGCAAATCCGGAAATCTGGAATTCTGGAAGAGTTAGCCTCCGCCAATCTGGAATATTTTACTTTTGCCATTGTGGGAATGTGGAAAGATAGTGTTGCAAAATCAACGCATACCCTCTGGAGTCAGTGGAACAGCAGATTACAGCATCAAAGCATTTCGTGTCGCGAAAGCATACGTGCTGCCAGCAGTGGAACAACAGATTAATCGAGCATCAGAGTATTCCGCGTCGCGAGTCCCCGAACTCCAGACCCTGAGCTGCGGCTTTTTTCCGTCGAAGATGAAGCTCCTTGTGATTACCATGAGGGCGTGTTTTTTTTGGGGGGGTACCATATATATATATATATATATATATAAATTATTCACATGATAACTCAATATACTGCAACGTAGTGTAGGACATAAACTATAGTATAATGTATACTGCAAACTGATGTAGTGCAACACAACACAATTGAAATATAAGATAACACAAAAAACATACACTAATATCATGTCATAGCATACACGCTACAGTCTTGGGAGATTGGTCTGCTCAGGCGAGGATAGCCGCGGCCAGCGCCGGTCCCCAAGGCCGTTGATGGTCGTGGAGCAGCCAATGGCAGCTCGGAGATCACAGTGCAGCTCCAGGGCAGGGCCTAGCTGACCGTAGCGTCGCGTTGTTACCCTCAGGCTGCCCACACCCTTTCATGACTTAGGCGCCCCATGCCAAGAGGAGATGACAGTTGACAGGTCTTCGGACCGACTTCTAATTCAGATTGCACTGGGCAGTGGTGCATGTGCCTAGCTTCTCAGCGTGACGCTGCTGCAGGGCCCTTTGGCCTTGATGGCGTCCAAAGTGCCGCTAATTGGAATCGCACCGACCAGACGTAGTGTTCAGATCTCTTCGCAGGCAAAGAGAACCTGCAGAAGCCGCTGAAGGTGCCAAAGAGCCCACGGGCTGCGCTGAATTCGTGCTCGTTTCATCTTAAAAGGCCCCGGCACTTTCTTAAGCTGGAGATGCACGCAAGTTGCCGCCTGAATCGCCAAGGAGAACATGGGTGCCGTCGGCTGAGAGGCTTCGACCTGTTCGCGCTTTGCGCTTTGGGAGGCTTAGCCTCAGCTCCCTCGGCTTTGCTCGGAGGCTGCCAAGCGAATATTCGGAGTCGTTCGAACTCAGGGCTTTACAGGGCTTTGAGCTCCGCATGCCTCGAAAGCAAAGCGGAGCCTCTGACGGCAGGTCTTCCCAACAAAAAGGAATCGCTCAAGTTGCACCCATCCACAAGCATTGATAAGCTGGGAACTGCATGTCACCGCTCTGCTCTCATTGCTTTCTGTCCTCAGCTCTAAAGCTTTGCGGCGCCCGGGTTCCTCCCGAATCTCTGCGGGAAGCACACGGCCGCAGCCTCAAAGCTGTGCCAGCGGGGACGTGGGATCTTGGCACGCTGACCTCTTTCGGCACCCTGCAGGCTGCCGCGGCGACAGAATGGGAGGCATACGGCGGCGAGGGCACAGGCCGCACTGAGAGTCGGGCTTTTCGAAAGGTTCTCAGAGTTTCTGCTACAAATGAGGCAGGGGCAGGGCAGGGCAGGGGCAGGGCAGAGGGCAGGGTGAGGGGCCCTGGCGCTCTTGCCATAGGAAGAGAAGCCGAAGCTCAGACAGGAAGCAAATGCGGTCTGCGTCGTCTCTGCAGACATCCAAAGATATTCCGGAATTAGATGATATAGTGTGATCATCAGCCTTAAGTCTCATCCTCCTGGAGCGTTTTCGAGCTCTACCCAAAAGACATGAAAATATCGGCAGCTCGCAGGTCGCAGAAGGAAGAGGCCCGGCCCGGATAAGACGGCTTGGGCTTGTTCACAGCCTCCAGCCTCCAGAGCCACAGCGAGGTTAAATCTGCAGACGCCGCCCCTGGGGAAGCGCAGCTAGAAGGGAAGGTGGGCGCTCGAAGTCGGACCACTGCCCGGTGATCTTCCTCCCTTCTTGCGCTTCTTCTCTGAGCCTCTGAGCCTAGCGAGGCCTCGTGCCCTCCGCATGGCATCCCTGCTCTGCTCCCTCCTCGCGTCGCCTCTCGGCGTCGCCCGCACCTGCAGAGGCCCGGAGCGCTCCCTCGAAGCGCTCGACGCGCAGTCTGCAAGGTGAGGGGCTTCAGCCCGTGCTTTTTCGTTGTCAACTTCCGAAACATCGGAGTTCTTTCGGGGGATGAAGTGCGCATGACACTGCAGTTGCTGATTCCATCTTGTTTGCACTTGCTTATTGCCATGATACCGTTGTCGCTCCTTGTAGCTACTGTGGCTGTTTGTGCTGGCTCTTGTCTGTGTTTTTATCATGGTGAGGGTTGGTTAGGGTTGTTATTATGATTACGCTATGACGAATGAGCGGTGCACCACTTGTTGGAATCACCATGATCCTGAAAAGCCTAAAGCCCAAAGACCAAGAAGACTCTCTGAATTCTTCAACCTTAAGATAGGATACGGCGCAGATCGGTAGGTCAGATTGCAAGTGGGTCAGATTCCCCACCTGCCGCTTCACTTGGAGGCATCAAGCCGGACGCCGACGAGGCTGGGGGGTGTTCGATGCGGGGTTTGGGGATTCCTCGTTTGGGGGGGTGGGCTCAGGGTTGACGCTCTGGGTCTTTGTTGAACAGGGAGCTTGTCTTGATGGCATCCGTGCAGAGCTTTGGCAGGTGCTCCAGTGCATAGAGAGTTTATATGTGGACAAGCTGAAGCCTTTCGGCCCTGTCCTTGGAAAGACGGACCGTGCCCTTCGGATATCGCCGTCACGGTCCCGTTTCTGCAGGTCGAATCCTGCGAAAGCGCGTCGCAGAACGCCATGTTCAGATCCACCTCAAAGAGCAGCACCCGTTCATGCCAGGACAGCGGCGCTTGAAAGTGAGTTTAGCCATCGAGAGCGAGCAGATAGGAGGCATAGATTGCGAAGACAGAGAAGTGCTTCCCGCTCGTCGTTTACCACGCTTGTTGACCTCTCCCAAGGGTGTTGTGGGACTTTTCCCGTATGTTGCAGCCGAATCGCGAGGATCTGCAACGGAACTCCCAGACGTGGATATCAAGCGCAAGCCCAAGAAATGCAGCGAGGGGAAGTCCGCGGCAGCGGAGGGCCGGAGCGCCGAGCCGCGGCTGAGGCACCTGAAAGGTCTCTGTGAGGACTCCGAGCAGTTGGAGATTGCGCCGAAGCCTCGGAGTCTGCAGAGTCCGAAAGCAAACCAAAACTCCCGCGGGGTCTCGGACGGCGGCTCCGACTCAGGCCGGAGGAAGGAGGCGATTGGTCCGCCACCTTTCGAGGCCGCGCCCAGGTCTTTGCCGGAGCCCCAAAACGGAGCAAAGTTTGGGTTTAGAGCGCCTCTCCTCCTCGCCAGCGCTGAGGTGGACATTTACAGTCCCGCAGACGACTACTCTCCCGAGATCTGGCAGGCTGCCAGAGCGTGCTCCACTGTTCCCAGACAGAGAGAAGAAGATGGAGAGCTTCTCACTTCTCTGCGGGCCAGACGGTCAGAAAGCTCCATCAAATCCCTCTTTCTTTTCCTCTCACTCTCTCTTCGCTCTCTCTCTCTCTCTCTTTCGAGGTACTTCGCCTCCTTGCCGGAAAGCGAGGCTCTGCTCCCCGGAGGCGCCGAAGCGGAGCGGTGTGTTTGATCCCTCGAAACAGACCAGGGACTTCCTTGAAGTGATCATCTTCTTTTGTACATCTTTGGCTTTGATGCTGCGACCTGCAGGTCGCTACTCCTGTGCACAGGCACTTGTCCAGAGGACGGGGGACTTCCATATACTCTTCAGCCTCAACGCGCTCAGCGCACCTTGTGCAGGGAGCTGCCATTCCTCAGCGGCTTCACACTGGGCGAGGCGTGTCCACGCCCACCCCCATGAACCGACACAGGGGAAGAATTGAAATCCTGCGAGGTCTGCCACCTGGTGCAGCTGGCCATCTCAAAGCACAAGATCCTAGGCGGGGCGCCGGGGCGCTTTGAGATGCAAATCTCATGGACTTTGACTCCCTATGGGCTCCTGCTTGCGTGTTGCGTGTCTTAGGCTACTGCAACGGCGCGGTGGTGCCTTACAGCCGATCTCAGCGCCTGACCTGGGTTTGGCCGATAAGCCAAGTCTGAAGTCGCTGCGCATCCTTCGAGGTCGCGGGTGAAGGAGGAATGCGCCGAGTCACAGCAGCCGTGCACCTGCCCAGAAAATACCAGAAATCTCTGAAGTTTCCGTAGAGCAAAGCGCGGAGCCTCGCCCGGCGGGCGGCTCAGGTGCATCGGGGCCGGGGCCGGGGCCCCCAACAAGGAGGATCCGAGCTCGCTGAGCTCCCTGGCACTCGCCAGTCTGGAGAAGGCCGCAAGGGCCGCTCCGCTCTCCGCTCCGCCGCTCCGCCGCTCCGCCGCTGCTTCGCCAAGCACGGGAGGCCCGGGAGCACTTGCGGGAGATCCTCCGGGATGCCTCCTCCTCCGCTCCCAACGCTCCAAACAACTTGGGGTGCGCCGCCTTAAGAGCTCCGAGAAGCGTCTCTGAGAGAGTCGAGAGCCGTCCTGTTGGGTCTTTGCTTTCTGTCGCGCTTTGCGCGCTCCTCACTCCGAGGCCTTCGATGGTCCCGTTGAGCAACGTGAAGCGCTTGTTCCGGTCCAGGTGGGAAAAGCAACATTCGTGAATTTCAAAGTTTCTTAGATGAACGCAAGAAGAAGGTCCACGGCCAAAGACTCGTGTGGAGGTACCAGATCGAGCTGAGCGAGACGGCGCTGGGGCACTCGAAGCTTTCAGAGTTGTTGCCGGGCAACCCAGCGAGCAGCACGCCTCGAGCCGGGGAAGGGAGAGTTCTGAGATTCTGAGCCACCAGGCAAGATCAGCGCTTCTCTGACATCTGCGAGGCGCGGACCGGACGCACGGCCTGCGGCGGTTGAGCATGCTATAGGGCCTATAGGGCTCACGCTCGTCCAGGTGCAGCTTCAGGGACAAGGTCGGGGCCAGTGCAGGGCGACAGCGCACTGCAGCTCTCCCTCTGTGTCTGTGTGGAATTTTGCACCGCCCGCTGGAAGGCTACATCGTGGTGCAAGTCCAGGGAAAACCCGAAGCAGACTCCACGGAGGCTTTAGCCACTTGGGCCTCTTTCCCCTTTTCTCCCGTTCCCCCGATCTCGGAATCTCGAGAAAATCTGAGGTCCCGAGCCGTTACACCGGAGGACCGACGTGGTCGCGGCTGACGAGCGGAGTCACAGGTTTCAGATTTGGGCTGATGTGGGTTGCGGCTTTTCCCGACTCGCAAACAAGTTTGGGATTAATCGTTTTTGTTGGTGTTTGGAGGTGAAGAAGGTGCTTAGATTGCCCATTGTCAGCTTTTTCCCCAAGCAGCAGCAAAGGTACCCTGCCGTGCACCCCAAATCCCCGGCACAAAAAATCTAAACTCTCAATCTTAGAGCTTCAAGGGAAGCCTCGTGCACTGCGGCCAGAGAGAGAGAGAGAGAGAGAGAGAGAGAGAGAGGGAGAGAGAGGGTGAGAGCGCGCGAGCAAGCGAGCGAGCCGGTGAGGACCCATCGGCCCTGTTCGCGACGACCCCGAGAGCCAAAGCGGTGGAGCTCAGTTTTGGCTTTGTCTGGAGCGGCTCTCGACAGCTGTGGGCAAGTGTCCTGGTGAAGTAGCTGTACTGGTAGTACTCAGTAGTGAGGGTACTCGGGGTAGTCAGTGGCAGCACTGTCTCAGGAACTCTGGGGAGCCTCGCGAACTTGGCGGTGGACAGCGCTCTGACGCCAGCTCTTTGGCTCGGCACAGCGTAGATCATCTTAAGTGGGTCGCGATCAAAGTATAGATCTCATTCTCTGAGGGGCTTACAGAAACCGGACAGAACTCTCCGAACAATGTGAGCGGCATTGCCTCATTTAAGGAGCTGCGATAGCCCCTGTTGTCTCCGAGGTCATTGATAGCAGCAAGTACGACAGCCTAGACTTGTGCAGAGAGCCGTGCCGGCCGTGCGGTACCCAGCCGGTTGTCGCTTGCATTGCCCTCGCCCAAACGTCAACTAGCACACCTATTGAAGTAGCAATTACCACGAAGTACGCCAGGGGATCCAAATTGCCGTATCTTCCGTCAATCTCTGCATCTGAGCAGGGGCCCAGTGAAGGAGGTCCGCTCGGAGTGTGGTTGGGTTCGGTTTGTCGGACGAGTCTTTAGGGTTGGGGGTCGTTTTGGTGTTGGTGCCAGAACTTTTGAGGCATTTGACGGTCTCTGACTATGACTCACTTCTACTGTGGAACTGTGGCCTCTTCCCGTTTGACTTCTTATGGTGTGCAGAGCTGGTCTTTGCTGCGATGCTTGTTCTTATGACTGTTGTGACGATACTGGTCACTGTCACTAGTGTCGCTACGCTCTAGTGTTCTGATGATGGGAGGTGAGTCTAAAGAATGAGAAGGAGCTGTAGGATGCCTCAGGTTCTGCGTGGGCGAGCCACTCGCACTTGAGGAGACTCGGGTGTTTGCAGCACGGCGTGGACTGCTTGTGCACAGAGCTTGGCCCGCAAAGCTGCAGGCCGATAAGGCCTCAGAGTCAGGGAACCAAGCCACTGAGGAATCTGCTATAAATTACATCCTGAACGGAAGTATTCTTCTGCACGTCTAGCAAAAAGTCAATTTTCCGACATCTGATCCAGAGCCGTGCCAAGAGTGCGGCGTACACTCGGAGAACAAGAGCACTAGCAGAAGTATCCGAGACTTCCGACTTCTACGGGCTTTCAAGTGTTTGCCTCCGGCATCTGTACTTCCCTTCGCCCACGGATGCCATGCAATCCAGAACTTCAGGGTCTTGGGGCCCTGATAGGTGCATGTATCACTCGTCGTGACGTAGCGAAGAAACGGGATGTGGGAAGGAGGCTGGCTTTGGCGACCGCTTCCCTCCTGGCCTGGTCGGGGCCTTGCAGCGCGGAACTGCGGAACTTCGTTCGGAGCTCGGAGGGGTTTGGACATCTCTTGCGATGCGAGATCTAAGGACAGAGAGGTGAAAAACACCTTCATCCACTCAGCAGTGACTCCTCTGGTTGGCAGCCGAGGGCAGGAATAGTAACTAGCGTGTGACGGTTGTGAATCGAGCACTTCCTCTGAGGTCACGCCGGAGCCGGGATCGTTCCGGCGCTCGCAGTCTGTGCCGAAGGACCTTTCATGTTCCAAAGCTAGACGGGCGCGTCGGCCAAAGTGGCGGGACCGACGAGAGTCTGAAAACAGGCAGATGGCCGCGGCGCCCGCGAAAAGACGTCGGCAGTTGCTTTGATGGTTTGGCCGTCTCGGACAGTGAATCGGCATGTGAAGGACGTTGGCTTTGCCTGCGCAGACATGGACAAGGCTCTTGACTCACCCGTCCTCACCCGCGCTCTCTCTCTCCCTCTCTCTCTCTCTCTCACTCCTGTGGCTCTGTTCTTGAGAAGGCTTGCCTCTCCCTCCTCTCTTCCTCCCTCCCCGCCTCCTCGCCGGTTCGGGAGTTTTTAAGGCAGAAAACGCATGTTTCAGCCACAGGGCCCTAGGCCCTAGGCGCTACACATGTTCTGTCAGATCCTCACGGGCCACGACACGGCTTGCAGCGTCGCGCCCTCACCGGCGTTTCTGCCGGGAACCTACCACTAGATGCAGAAATCTCGCAGCTGTTGCAGTATCGATGCATATCGATGCTTTTGATACTTTTGTTGAGGTCATTATGCAATAATTGGGTTTCTATCGGGCATGATCGACAACGTCTCAAAGCGAAGTCTATTGTCGAGCTTTGGAATCTCTTGTGGATTTTGAGGCCGCCGCCCACGCCGAGCTCGCCACTCTACACGCGTGGCTACGAGGCGAGTTCAGAAGGTGACTAGACAAGGGCCGAAGGGGAGGGGAACGGAGGGGCCTGACAGCATGAGGGAGTCTTCCCAGAGAGAAGAGTAAGAGTCTGAGCTAAACCTCGGTCACAGCGCCTTCTTGCGGGAAGGCCTTGCTGCTGCCGGGTGCCCAAGGAGCCAGGCGGAGCCTCCGCGGATGCGCAGTCACCGCGTCTCAGGTCCCAGATGGAGCAATCTCACCCGTTGAATACAGCTGCTTGGCCGTGAAGTGTTGGGTAAGCTTTAGACTGCTAGACTCTAGAGTGGTTTGTGGATGAAGCAGTCTGGCAGTCTGGCCCCTGGCACAGGTCATTCGTCTGGCAGAGCTGATTTGAGCTGCGAGGATCTGGCAAATGCCGAGGGCCTCTGCAGCCGGAATTCGCCCAGTTCCGAAGCTTCGCCGCTTGGCCGCGGATGGCTATGGCTCCTCCTACTTGTATCAGCCCCAAATTCCTCTATGGGAGCGCCTCTGCCTCTCAACCGAACCCGGCCGACCGGATCTCACGGTGTACAGGTTTCCGTGAGAACGCCGGGGGAGAGGCTCTGCCTGGAGCCAGGCTTTCAATGGCTTAGCCGGGGCCCTGGTCTAATGAACCCTTGGCCTCCCGACAGTGGAGGTCTGTGCAAAGCCGGTCACACCGAGGCTTGCAGGATCTGAGCAAGATTGGTACGACGTACGGCCTACGGTACTCCGCCATCTAGTCGTGCACGAGAAGGGCAGACCGTTCTCGGATCTTGAAGCCGCTTCTGCTGGTAGCTCGCAGCACCGTCGGTGGTGGCGCCTCTGCGCTCAGCCCACTTTCCATCATGCCTTTGCCACTTTGCTCGCTTTGTCATCGCAAAGTGTTTACTGCTGAGAGCGAAAACTCAGCAGCTCGTGTATAGTACAACCCCTGCTGAGCCTCCAAGCCAAGCCAAGCAAGCAAAGCCACGCAATGCCATGAAAAGCCAAGCAAAGCCAAGCCAAGGCAAAGCCAAGCCAAGCCAAGCCAAGCAAGCCAAGCAAGCCAAGCAAGCCAAGCAACGCTAATCGATGCAAAGCAAGACGGACGGATAGATGTTTGGACAGATAGATATGCCCGTGAAGAAGCATAAACAAGACAGATGGATGCCATTCTGGGAATCCGACCTGCTGCATAAATCTCCTCCAGAGACAATGGGTCTCGGAAACTGCATGAAGATGCTGCGTGGTTTTTTGTCAAAAGTAGCCAAGCTCCGGCGAATGGTTGAAGCTGCAGTGACCGAAAGTCTCCCCTAAAACGATTCGGAGCTTGGCTACTTCTCAGTCCCAGCGGAAATCCCGCACGTCAGAGTCTGGGGTTGGAAGCCATCGGGGCTTTTGAGGGCCAACCCATTACAACGACGAGGTGACTGCTCCGGAAACTTCGGCCTTTGACCAGTTCTAGCTGTGCCGCTGAGCCCACCCGGCCGGAAGGGCAGCAAAGGTGGGTTGCCAACAGCTCCCCTGAAGCTTGTGGAAACACATTGTGGACATGCAAACATACTGCTGCACACAGCACACATGTACACACATACACATGTGTTTCATTTCTACGCCGTTTCTTTCTACACATGTCACGTTCAAGCTTCGTGGGCGCCGGCACAGACGCGAGCAGAGGGATCGGCAGTAACATCCGCAAAGACTTCAGATCTTCACCTGGCTTCTTGTCAGTGTCCGCAATCGAACATTCAACCTTTCATCACGAGGCTATAGGTCGGTCTTGCTGGGCTTCGTAGGCCTAGGGCCCTTCAGGGGATCTGAGCTTTGCCGTCCTTCTGCTTTGCTTTTTGCCCGAGATCAGCATGAAGAGGCATCCGACGAACTTCTGGCATGTCACCGTACAGCAAACCAGCGGCAGTTCTGTAGAAGGCCATGGCTGCAAAACCAACCAAGGCAGTCACGGCACTGTTTTTGGCCCCAAGGCCTAAGGCAAGACGTGTTGGGGGCCTTCATGAGAGCCTGACAATGTCCACGCATTGAGAGCCTGGTGTTTTTTGCCCATGAGAGCCTGGCCGGGGTCCCAGTCGGGAACGCGCTGCGAACACGGTGCCAGTGGTGAGCAGCGGTTTTGTTTCTTGAGGAGTGTTTTGCTACCACTACGACAACTGTTACTGACTGCTAACATCGATAGTGCTGCGAAGCCCGTCCGCCAAACATGAAGAGTCATCCTTACAGGCCCAACAAGGCCCAGGAGGCTCCGGGCGCCACAAGAGCCCAGCTGCGGCCGAGATCCTTCGAGAGCGAGCCCAGCGCGCGTCATGGCCTCCACGGCCGCAGACTCGCACGTACTTTGGTTGCACGAAGAAGTCTTCAGTTCAGCCCCAGCCGCGTTTCAGAAGCCCCGGTCAGCTCCACAGGCGGGGCCCGAAGAGGGTCAAGGCGCGGGGAGCGAGAGCGGCGAGAGCAGCGAGAGCGAGAGGATGCGAGAGGGTGCGAGAGTTGCTGTTTTGCTGTTTTCTCTGCCAGCTCCGGCTACGGGGTCGTCTGCGCCCTCGGAGCCCTCGCATCCAGCCGCGGGTCCTGCGGGCGCCGTGGAGGGCTCCCGGCCGGCGCCGGCGCCCGAGGCTAGCGGCCAGGCGGGCCCCAACTTTGACTCTGTGTTTCGTCAGCTCTTTTGCTCGGCCGATCAGGCTGGGCGCCCAAAGACAGGCAGGGAAGGGAACGCTCCTTCGCTCTCCTCATGGTGTTCCGGCTGCGCAGGTGCACGGACGAGGTCGGGCTCCCGAGGAAGGAAGCGCAGGAAGCGGAGCTGGGCCCTCGAAGCGCTTGGATCTGCTCCGATGGAGAAGAAGAGCCGCTTAAGCTGAGGCCCTGTGAAAGACAAGCCAGGCCAGGAGCTAGGAAGAGGACTCCCCGCCGTTTCAGGGCTGTGAGGCAGCGCGATGCAGACTCTCGAACCGAGACACGGCCCGGCACGGTCACAGCCGTTCGATAGGAATCAGCTAGCAAAGCCTACCATTCTCTAACTTGTCGTTGTTTTCATCACAGTCGTCATACCTCGTGACAACGCGTCTCTCGCGTATTGCTTCAGCAACCGCTCTTGCTGGCAACTACAGCAACACGTATTGGAATTTACCATTAACTTCTGTGGCAACTTCCATGACTGTTGCTACAGCATCGGCGACGACGACTAGTACTACTACTAGTACGACTACTAGTACTACTACTAGTACTACTAGTACAACTAGTACTACTAGTACAACTAGTACTACTACTAGTACCACTAGTACTACTACTAGTACTACTAGTACTACTACTAGTACTACTAGTACTACTACTAGTACTACTACTAGTACTCCTAGTACTCCTAGTAGTACTCGCACTCGCACTCGCACTCGCACTCCCACTCCCACTCCCACTCCCACTCGCACTCGCACTCCCACGCCCACTCGCACTGCTCCTGCTCCTGCTCCTGCTCCTGCTCCTGCTCCTGCTGCGGCTGCTGCTACTACTGCTACTACTGCTACTGCCACTGCTACTGCCACTACTGCAGCTTCCACTGCTACTGCTACTGACTGCTACATCAGCGGTTGTTGTTGTGGTTGTGGTAGCCGTCGATGATGTCAGCGTGCCGCTGAGGCCGACGGCGCCGCGAGCGGGAGCGCGAGCGCGAGCAACGGAAGGGCCGCGTGCTGGGCTCCGAAGGTGCGGGATTTTCCGATGCGACTCAGACTCAGACTTACAAAGCCTCTCCCAGCCAGAGCGTGAGCGGGAGCGTGACCGATCAGGGCCCGCGCGTGCAGCCGACCAGATCCTGGTGACTGCGCCGATCTGCCGCGCTCGGGCCTCGGGAGCTGAGGGCCTAAGGCCTCAAAGAGTCCACCCTAGCCCTGGACTTCGAACTTGCGAAGCTTCTTGCAGCGTCAAGAAGCGCTTTTCCCACCGAGGAGTCCCGAGCAAGGTATATGTTCGGCAACTACGACCAGCCAGATGCTTAGTGCTTAGTGGCTTAGCCTAGCCCGAAGCCCCTTTGAGGGCCGTTCTGCGGTTCTGCGCTGAGAGTGAGAGCGTGCTGGTTTTTTGAGGTACTACAAGCAGCGATTTGACCGCTATGCCACGGTCGACCCCAGAGTCCAGGCTATTCTTGCTAGCATTCTTAGAGAATCTTGAATTCCAACAGCTGTTGTTTTTGTTTCTTCCTTCTCTTGCTCTTTTGGACTCCCTGCGAGGGGGTGCTGCTGAAAGCTGGCAACATCTTCGCTGACAAGGCCGGGAGAGCATCTGCGGCTTCCTCTTCCCGAAGGGTCTGCTGCAGGTGGTGCTGGACATCGGTTGCAACACAGGCCCAGGAATCAGGGCTAGCAGCTAGCAACGGATCTCGCAGCTGTCACCTTCAGTAATTTTCTGCCAATGAGCAAGCAGTTTCGTCGATATGGTTGCCACCCTGCTGCTGAAATGCAGAGTGTTTACATGCCAAGTGTTCAGTGCGCGCTGCTCGTCGTCCAGCTTTCCCGGTTCGGGAGGTCCTTCGGTATACTGCGATTGAAAAAATGGGGGGCGGACCGGGATGGGGGCCACGTTTGCCATTGGCCCGCTCCTCTTGGGGTCGTCCGCTCCTCTTGGGTCCGCTCGCCGGTGCGAAACTCCGCTCCTTCTTGGTCGCTCGCTTCCACTCCGCCCACTCCGGTTCCGCTTGGGCGGGGCAGGGCAGTCGCCCCTTGTCACGCTCGCTTCGGCCCCCACTTCCTTTCCCGCCACTGAGGCGGACGCGTGGACGCGCACCGGTTCACCGCTCACTTCCTTGCGGTTTCACGAGATCTGTAAGCGACGGCACAGCAGTTGCGGAGCACGGGACCGGGAACTCAAAGCAAACTCGAACCGGCCCTGTGCCCCCGTGCCCTGCAAGCCTGTCTGGATGACTTCTTGGATCGTCTGCGTTGGATCCTGAAGGCTTCATCACCTTCTTGGTGGCAGCACTGGGTGCCCGGCAAGTGGAAGGCCTGGTCTTTCCGGCTCGCTGCAAAATCGCACCAGTGGAAGATTGTCGTTCATTCGACGTTCTGGTGTCAGGCGTGGACATCGACGTCACCTGCATTTCTCGTGCCCTGAGGCACCGCCATCCTGCCTTACAAAACTAGGAAGACAGGGGAGGGGAGGGGAGGGGCAGCAGAATTCACTATAGGTCGCGGGCCCGACGTTTTGCCTCAGAGCGTGTTCGAATCACAGTTGCCGGGTCTCTGCAACCATCTCCGACCTTCGTTGTGATGATGTCCTTCCGCCTGGTCTCCATAGCAGCTCTGATGGCTGTTGTGTCACTGATGCTGCAGGGCTGCTCGGACAGCGTGGATGACGTGGTGGCCGGCGCCAACACCACCACGATGTCGCCGGAAGAGGGCAATGCGACGACGACAATGGAAGAGAGCAACACCACGACCACGACCTTTGCGGAGAGCAACGCAACCACCACGACATCATTGACCACAGAGGCAGATGAGGTTAACTCAGCGAACACGTCCAACCAGACCCTTCTTCTGTGAGCTAGCTTCCTAGATGTCCAACATGTACAGAGTAGATCGAGACGTCTAGCCGGAATGCATGACGCTTGAGCACCACGAGGTCTCCAGAGTGCCGTTTCATGCCGGTCGACCAAGCGTCCACTGGCACCTTCTGCACCGAAGCCCTTCCCATACGTAGAACACGTTTTTTGGGTGACAGGGCAGTCTAAGGAGAAATGTGAATTCTGAATTCAGAGTTTCCAAGCGTCAAAGTGAAAGAAAGCTCTTGAGCCGCCACCGTTCTCCGTGTTTTCCGCTTTGGCTCTTCGACGTGGCTGCTCGTCGCAGGTACCTTCGCTGGCTCAAGCAGAAGGGCTACAAGACCTTGCAAAAGCCTCAAGAAAGAGAGCCTTAGAGGAGTCTACAGTCTTCAGAAAAGGAAACCCATGGGACCCTCTGCTGCCAAGGCCAGAAGAGCAGATGCACGATGCAAGAGAAGAGGGCGCGCAGCTCACCGCGCAGCTCCCCGTGGCACACGAATCCTTGATGAACGCAGGAAGCCGCAGGGCAGCGGAGGCAGCGGAGGCAGAGGCCCCCGCGGCCCCCGCGGCCGCCGAGGCCGAGGCTCCTTCGGCTCCTTCGGCTCCTTCAGCTTCGTGGTACACGAAGCAGCGGGCAGCTCGAGCTCGGGCAGCGTCTCCATGTGCCGCAGAGTGATGTTGTCGCGTCGCCTCGCTTGAGGTATCCTGTCAGCTACGTCCAGAGTCGAGCCCTGAGCGCCCTGAGCGGCTTTCTTTGGCGTCGTCTCGTCTGCCAAGGCCGCGGGCACATCCCGTACCACGCGAAGCCGCTGGAAGCAGGAGCGCACGACCAAACGACCGCCGAAAACCAGAGTGGTCGCTGTCCCCCGTGGTCCGCCGCGGCATTCTGCAGGAGCCTTGCAGAAGGCCCTTTCCAGCGCCAAGGTCCTGGAGAAGGCGGGAGCACCGAAGCCAGACCGCGACAGCCCCCGGGCCCAGCGTTGCGAGGCCGTGCCGGTGAACCCCCCGGCCGCTCCAAGGCAAGGGGCTGCACATGTCAGCACTGCGTGCATCTGCGTGCATCTGCTTGCATCTGCGCTGCTCTTTGCGCTCTCATGCTCAGGCCGGGCTTCCCTTACAACATCGAGTTTCGCTCCGAGAACGTCCTCTACACGCAGGTGTCTGTCAGTCTTTCTCTCTGTTGGTCCTTGTGCCTTTCGGGGCATCTTTGATTGGAGTGCAATGGTGGTTTGGTGATGCCTTGTTGTGGATTCTTTGGTTGTTGCTGCATGTTGGCAGGTCGAGGGAAACCGAAACGTGCAATATGATGTAGCCGGGTCCTCAGAGGCTTTCCAGCTCCCGCAAAAAAACGTCATGACAGCCTCGTGACGAGGTTCTGCTCTTCAGACTGACGAAGTGGATTCACATCAACTGGGGCGACCTTGGCATCAAGGATCCGCATTTGCTGAAGCTCTTCGGTCTGGTGTGCCTAGGGTATCCACACATCTTCAGTCTCTGACAGTGTCTCTGACAGTGTCCTCCTCTCTCCTTTGCCAGCGCCTCTTCACCCGCTGCAACGAGTGGCTTCGACTCGGAGGCCTGCTTGTGCTGGAGGCGCGACTGCAAGCTTAGCTAGGGCGGCTAGGACCTGGGGCGCAGACAAGATCCCTTGCCAGGTGAAGGATCTCGCAGGGCAGCCGTATGCCAAGGAGAATCGCGATCGTCTTTCCCCATAGATGACATCCCAGGATCGTATTCACCGCTCAGCACTATGCTAAGTTGTCGACGAGTGCCCGCCTCCAGCTGCCCCTCCGTTTTCTTTCGGGATCAGGATGCAGCATCCAACGTTTGCCGCAGCTGACTTGTTTTCAGTCATCGCGATGACTGACAGGTAAACCTTGTTTCAGAACGCCCCACAAGATGATGGTTCTCATAGAATTCATGGCATTTTTCCTTCTTCAGCTTGCGTGCGACGCTGGCAACGGTGACGTTGCTACGACTTTATTATTGCTCCTCCTACTTCTACTGCTGCTGCTACTGCTACTGCCGCTGCGCCTGGAACTGCTGCTGCTGCTGCTACTGCTACTGCCACTGCTCCTGCTCCTGCTCCTGGTCCTGCTCCTGCTCCTGCTCCTGTTCCTGCTACTGCTACTGCTACTGCTACTGCTGCTACTACTGCTGCTTTTGCTGCTGCTGCTACTACTACTACGACGACGACGACTACTACCCCTGCTACTAAACTACAGGGAGCTACCGAAGTCGTAACGCATGTCAGCAAATCGGAGCAGACCTTCGGGGAAGCGAAAACGCTAGGTCGTAACATTCCGCGGTGTAGTTGGTGATACGGGTTCCTTGCCAANCGCATGTCAGCAAATCGGAGCAGACCTTCGGGGAAGCGAAAACGCTAGGTCGTAACATTCCGCGGTGTAGTTGGTGATACGGGTTCCTTGCCAAAGTCCTTTTACATTGAACGTATTTGCGCGCCATATACATCCCAAACGTTTCCAACCTGGCTGGATTGTGCTTGCCTGTACAACTTTATGCTTGTAGTACAAGTTTAGTACTGGAAATGCCTCGTTTCGGCTTCTGGCTGGATTGTGCTTGCTTGTAGTACAACTTTAGTACTGGGAATGCTTCGTTTCAGCTCCTGGCTGGATTGTGCTTGCGTGTAGTACAACTTTAGTACTGGAAATGCCTCGTTTCGGCTCCTGGCTGGATTGTGCTTGCTTGCAGTACAACTTTAGTACCGGGAATGCCTCGTTTCGGCTCCTGGCATGGGTATACGCGGGCATATGCNCTGGATTGTGCTTGCTTGCAGTACAACTTTAGTACCGGGAATGCCTCGTTTCGGCTCCTGGCATGGGTATACGCGGGCATATGCGCGAGTATGCGGCAGTATGCGTGGGTATACGCGAGTATATGCGCGAGTACGCGGGAGTAGGCGCGAGTATGCGCGAGTGTACGCGAGTACGTCTGGGTATATTCGCGAGTATGCGTGGTATGCGCGAGTATGCATGGGCATGCGCGAGTACATACGCGCGAGTGCATGCGGGGGTATGCACCAGCATGCATGGGTACACGCGCGTACATGCGCGAGAATGTGCGCGAGTATGCGTGGGCATGCGCGAGTATGCGGCAGTATGCGTGGGTATACGCGAGCATATGCGCGAGTATTATGCGTATGCGCGGGTATGCGCTCCAGCGCACTTTCAGACACGGTGCGTAAACCATGTTGTTTGTCAGGCGCGGTTACTTGGGGGAAACAGCAAATGTTATGACTTCTTATCAGCGCTGAACATGCGGAAGCAACTTTGCGGACTACTCAAATATCCCGCTTCTGCTGCTACTGCTACTGCTACGACGACGACGACGACTACTACTACTACTATTGCACGGAACCGCTAATTCACTTGGTCATCTAGGTATTCTTGCTCTTCTTGGTAATCTTGGTCATCTTGGGGGGCCGAGATGACCGTCTTCTTGGTCGTCTCGCTCGCTCAGCGGGGTTTACGGGGTGTTGGGGGGGGGGGGGGGGNGGGGGGGGGGGGGGTAGGTGCGTCCTCTTTGTAATTTTTTTGTAATCTTAGTAATCTTGCACCACTTGCACCACTTGCACCGCTTGCACCAATTGCACCACTTGCTGACCAAGATTACCACCACCACCTTCTGGATCCCCCAAATCCCCCACCCAGATTATTTATCGCTCGGGTTTAGGGTTTAGGGATTTGGGCTTAGGGTTGAGGGTAGGGTCTGGGGTTTAGGGTTTCTAGGGTTTAGGGTTTTGGGGTTTAGGGTTGTGGGTTTAGGGTACGCGCGCCCGGCACACACATCGGTTTAGGGGTTGACGGTTCGTAGTTCTAGATTCGTATCTATAGTATCAGTACTATAGTACGAGAATTATTACGTAGTATCAGTGTCACTCGCGCCCGGCCACACGGTTTATAGGTTTAGTTTAGGGTTAGTAGTTAGTGGGGTGAAATTAGGAAAAAAGTGTTACGCGCGCGCCCCTCGCGCGTTTATTTTTTTCGGTCAGTAGTTAGTAATTAGTAATTCGAAGTTGGTATTAGTATTAATTAGTGTTACATGAGCCCGGCGCGTGCCCGGCGCGCGCATCGGTTTAGGGTTTAGGGTTAGTAGTTGGTACTAACTAGCCTTAGTATTAATATAAATGTTATGTGCGCTCGGCGCACAGATCGGCTTAGCAATTAAGGGATAGTAGTTGGCATCAGTACGAGTATTAGTATGAGTGTATTAGTATTGGCAATAGTAATAGTACTAGCACAGTAGTAGCAAGAGTAAGAGTAAGAGTAAGAGTAAGAGTAAGAGTACGAGTACGAGTACGAGTACGAGCGAGAGCGAGAGCGAGAGCGAGAGCGAGAGTGAGAGTGAGAGTGGTAGTAGTAGAAGTAGTAGTAGTAGTACGTATGTATGGGGAGCCGGCCAATCAACTTCGGGCTCACATGGCCACGCTGACAGGATGCTCCATCACTCAGCTCCTGGCCCTGAGCTGGCGCCCGGAGCGTGACACAAGGTCTAATGTGGCTAACATGATTCAGAAATCCATGCAAGCACCGTCAAGGCGCTGAGGAGAACATGCGCCAAACTATGGCTCGACAGAGCATGGGATGCCTCTGAAATTTTGTGGGCCAGACTTTGACAAAGTTACTATGGTGGTTGAGGTTCTCATGGGAATCTCACAGATGGTCCTATCGGGACAAAGCATTTCAATTTCAGTATGAGATGGCTACACATACATGTGTTGGGTNCCAGACTTTGACAAAGTTACTATGGTGGTTGAGGTTCTCATGGGAATCTCACAGATGGTCCTATCGGGACAAAGCATTTCAATTTCAGTATGAGATGGCTACACATACATGTGTTGGGTCGCGTCTCAGCTTCTGCTGCCAACAGTGCAATAGACACTGGCGTTTGAGCGGTTCTGACTGTGCCAAATAAGAGAGCCACATGACCATGTTACATGTCAGCACTTCGGGCTTGCGATGTGCAAGAGNCAGCTTCTGCTGCCAACAGTGCAATAGACACTGGCGTTTGAGCGGTTCTGACTGTGCCAAATAAGAGAGCCACATGACCATGTTACATGTCAGCACTTCGGGCTTGCGATGTGCAAGAGCACTTACTTGTGGATAAGGCCACAGCATGCTCGTCCCCGATGGCGACTTCTTGCGTGGTGCATCCAGAGAACATTTTGTGCGCCCAATGCATCATGCAGTAAGCGCTGTACAACAGTTGCTGTGACGTGGGGCCTAGCTTTCATGATTCTCGCATCTAACTGCTGCAACACCTACATGGTTATGCAGTGGTGGTTCAGACAAGCAGAACTAGCGTCTGGAGGAACCTCGCCATTGTATCTTCAAGCCCTTTATGTCATGTGGAGCAAGTCTTTTCGCTCTGATGATCTTCAGCTGCCTGCCATTGACCTCACGGCAGACACCTCAGCAGCGACCTCGAGCTCCCCACCTGACGCTGAGCCAGATACGGAAGACAAGATGAGGACCAGACCTTCGAAAAGATCCAAGTCAGATCACTGATCGAAATTTTGTGCATTACATTAGGACGGCGGTGAGTGCGCAGACCCAGGCAACGTCTGAGAAGAAGCAGCTCATATGTGCAGAGCAGGCGCTCAGCATGTATGC